>JAINUV010001196.1:0-129190 GCA_020205505.1 Panax japonicus
TTAGGATTACACACTTTAGTGTCACTAGTATCTAATAATCTCTACGACCTAAAGAAGTAGGGGAGAGTCAGATGAGAGATGTAGGCAGAGAATTAGGGCTAGCCACCCTAGGGTTTTTTTAGTAGGAAACACTTAAATGACTTCTTCAATTCATAATCTTTTGGGGATCACCTTAATTTAGAGCATTGCTACACATCGAGTACCGTAATTGTTTACCAGTGGCATCCAAGAAGGCGGAATGATTAAGGGGGGATTGGTAGACTTGATGATCAATTCAAGAGCTGAATCCTTTTTATAAGGTATATATTTATCCTTCCTTAATTAAAATCATATCAGAGATGATTCAGGGGAATTGTAAAATTTTTTTTAATTATGCTTATATACATGCTTTCCGCTTTATATACTAGTGATTGTATATATGTTTCTTAATTGTCCTAAACTAATAACACCTACCTCCCCTCCGTTAAGCAAGTCTTCGAAACTCCTGAATTTTGGTTGCAGAACAATTATACGAAATGCTGACATTACGTGGCCATCTCGATTATCAAAGTTTAAAAAGAATTGGATGAGTTCATACATCCATTTAATCCTTTACAAGTTGGAAACTATGTCTAATTTACCCACTTTAAAGCCAAACTTAAGAAATCCCATTGACATAAGTTATTTTTTTTTCAAAATCACCCTTTAAACTCACGATCTTCCAAAACGACCTAAAACTCAAAAAAAATTAGCGTTAACAAATTTGTTAATCTATTAAGTGGCGAAATGATTTGTTATAAACCTGAATCAGAAGTATCATTGGTGAGCTAAATTTTTATTATCAAAACTTTTTATTCAGTTTTATCAAGCAACCTGGATAAAAAGTATCATTCAGCACTACTTCTTATCGATTCAATTTAAATTTTTTGAAAGAAGTTTAAACGCATTCAAATTAATTCAAAATTTTAAAATTGTAAAATAAATGGTCTAAATAACTTGCTAGGTCAAATTCACTCAATTGGACTTGTTCAAAAATAAACAAATACTTCCTCCATTTCTTAATATATGATGTTTTAGATGTTCTCTATTTTTCCTAATTATTTGTTCTTTGATATAATGTAGAAGAATTAGCCATAATCTTATCAATGGTATCCCTCATTAATTCACCTAATTTTTGAGATCTTAATTCATAATTCATGAATGCTTTAATTCTTTCTCTCTTCTTATTACAACAAAACTCAATCCTATTTTCTCTAATCACGGTTCCCTTATTTTTGCTACATAATTACTACTACTTTTGTTAGGAATAAGCATGTTAATGATATTCCTATTTATGTATGATTTGATTATGATAAAAATGAATGAATATTCAAGTATGCTTGCATTAAGAAAAGTTGTAAAGTCCTTTGATAGATAATAGGAATATATGTACAAGGACTTAGAATGAATTGATCAAATATGTTAGGTTGATCCGAAATAAGCAAAACAACTTTGTAAAGTCCTTAAAAAGAAATGATGTGCAAGGACTATAAATGTAGAAAGATCAAGCTTGTTAGGTTGATCTTATAATGTAATAAATAGGCTAGTCTAATCGTCGAGCACTGCACCAGAAATCGTAGTCTTCTAGGAGAGTCAATGAAAGCTCGAAAGCTATCAAGGCAGAATCGTAGTATGCAAGATAGTAGATCTCAAAGTTCGTAGACTGCCATTAGAGACGAGGAAGGATCGTAGTGTGTCGAGGAGAACTTCCTTGGAGCCGTAGTCTGCTGAGGAAGTCATGTTCAGAATCGTAGAGACAGCCTGTCTAAGAGTAGACCGAGCATCTGCAGAAGCCAAGCCAAGAATCGTAGACCACATTCAGAGTCACAGAGTCTACTGATCATATCAGAGGCAGAGATCATAGTCGAGCAAGATCAGATGAAGATAACAATCATAAAGACAAAATTGTAGAGTGTCAAGATCTGAACTCGGAGTCGGAGTGTCTACAGAACCAAACCTGAATAGTAGAGTGCGGAAATAAGGCTTCAACAGAGGTGCTCACAATGTCAAGACAGAATCGTAGAGTAAACACGATTCTCAACAAACAAGCACTGCTAGAATATCCAAACTATGAAGCCTCTGGTCTGAGCTGCAAAGATACATCTCACCTGAAGGAAACCAGAAAGCACTCAACGAATGTCATACAAGCTAACAGAAGATCTAAGCACAAACCCAATCAACATCCAGATTTAGTTGAGAAGCCATTCAAGATGAAGTCTTCCACATGCTGATCAGAAGAAGACTTCAGTAACTGACTAAGGAAAGTCAGCAAGTGCAGTAGTTGTCAAGTAAATAGAAGACAACAATCTTGGAAGTATCTAGGATCATAGTGTTTGCCAAACAAAGAAGGAACTGATGAAGTGAACACAAAGATACTGGTCATCTTATGAAAAATAAGGCTAAAGTGATTAAGCATCGTGTCTGTCCATTGATGATAAGTGAACGGGAGATCACACAGAGAAAGTGAGCTGGACATTCCACAAATCTGAAGTGACTTGCTATTCAAAAGAGGCCAGAATAAGAAGTTAAGCTATTAGTTCTTGAGATCAGTCGAGGTAAACAGAAGTGTTGAAATGGTACACAAGAGAAGGAAGATGTGTTCTACATTGAGGATCCAATGAACACTCATCAGGATCGTAGTGTTGACTCAACCGATCGATGAGCAACATTCCACATGACACTACGATCAGGTCTAAGAAGATATTGGAGTTCAGTCATCTGAAGATTGAAGCATTGGCAACGGTTCAATATGAATATTGATATTCGAACATAGCTTATTGAGAGCATCGATGCAAAAGGACAACCTCTGATCTAGAAATTCGAGAGAGAGGAAATAAAGTCGATTAACTGCCCAAGACATCAAAGTGGCATCTCTGACGGGGTAGGTGAAATAGTAGACTGCAATGTCATAAAGTCCTAAAGGGGATGTCATGTCACTTCTGCAGTCTACCTCAAATAACTCAAGATCTGCGAAGCAATTCAAAAAGCTCCCAACGGCTACATTAAAATGGGAAGGTTGTAAAGGAGTATAAATCAACAAGAGCTTCAAAGATCAAGAGCTACTGAAGTTTTAGAGTTGAAGGATCGTTGAGTTGTTAGAATGCTATATTGTTGACTCTACGAGTTCCACCAGAACTAAGCAGAACAAGTCTCAGTGATAGTGAGATTACAAAGGTGAAAGTGAAACAGCTTTGAAGAAGGACTTGAACAGACTAAAGCTTCACTCAATAAAGATGAGAATGCCACTGAAGATGGCAGCTAAGCTGAGAGCCGAGAAGGCCAAGAAGATAGCATTCAGAGATGTAACGACCCCAAATTCGGGTCCCAAATCACCACGGATCTGGTAAAATCATTATATAACTATTTTGAAAGATATAAACATAATTTGTTTATACAATACACTTTACACACTATTCCCCAAAATTGAGTAACCTTAACTTATACACAATTCATAAACTATCAAACATATAACATTATTATCATACATAACTATTACAAATAAGCTGCACATTATATCCCAATCTGAACTTGGCTTTATCCTTTCCTGTATCCGAACGTATTCGCCTTATCTGCAATGTTTTATCATGATATAGCAAGGGTGAGGATGAAGGTTGCCCAGCGATTTTAAATTTTATTTAAGGATATATCATTATTGAAAGATTCTGAATAATAAGCTGGCTATAATTCATCAATATAATTGAGAACTAGCACGAACAAACTTTTGACTGAACTAGTATTAAACATGAACAAAATTATCTTGACCGAATGGTAATGAAGGTGATCAGCCTTTCATACCTGACTTATACATGCAATATATACAGAGTAAATTTCTATATGACAATCAACAATGATTAACCATAAACATATCTGAATGAAACAACTCTAAGTAGAGTTAAGAAAAACTTGCCTGAATCGTTGATTACCGCTACGCAATTTATATCGCTTTTTCCGAAGACCTAATATTAGTATTATAGATCTCTAATATTAGAATAATATCATCACAGTATAATATTATTATATATATAAACATAGAATAACCTAAACACATAACACATATACCTATTAGTCTATACAACATATAATTCCTAGCCTCAAGTCAAACTATTGCAGTCCGAGTTGAGTTCGATACAATTCTGACATCCTGAATGTCTAATCGGACAAATATTGAGTTTAAGTTCAATTAAACTCTGCCTGAACACTTAACAATTATCTTAGATAATTTTATTATCATTCAAAATATTTTTCATAGGCTTGTAATAATTTTAAGATAATTATTACAATTTATCATGATTTTTTAATCATTAAACTCGTATTTATATGAATTAAATACCACAATATTCAATAATCATTAATACTTATTTAATATTAAATATTAATGAAAATTATAACATAATATTATAATATATTTATAATGTCACAAAGTATTTTTAATACTTTAAAAACATATTTATATGATTTTTAAAAAATTAAATTCATTATCCGATAATTGCTATTAATATTAAAATATTAATATTTTCATGGTAAAATATAAAAAGTTATATTTTATAACTCAAAATATTTTATAACACTTAAACCATTTTTATATGATTTTTAAATCATTAATTCTATTTTCTATTATTTATTTAATATATTTATTAAATTAAATAATTACTATTAATAATAAATTATTAATTAAATTCATTACAAAATATCAAAAGTTATTAAAAATAACTTAAAATATTTTCTAACACCATAATATAATTTTTCATGATTTTTAAAGTATAAAAATTATTTTTAAATAATTTATTTAATATTATAATTAAATAAATTAATTACCCTTTATATTCCAAAAATATTAAATATTTATGAAATATACTCTAAATAATTAAAAACTAAATTTTAAACTTTAAAATAATTTTTAATAATTTATTTGGTATTTTTAATAATTAAAAACTATATTTTTCTATTTATTTAATTAATTAATAATTTTCAGTAATTAAATGTTGCTAAAGGGGCCCTATAGCGATAGAGCCGTCCCTATATGTGTTCGTGGTGTTCTTGCTCAAACCTAGAAAACCCATGTCAGTGACTAAGGTTCCTTGTTTAACCGGTTCTAGATTCTTTGTTATTAAGAATTCTAGACAACTAAAGTTCCAAGATTGTAGTATCCGTGTGATACTATAACTTAAATCAAGTTTCATGGTCATTACCTAACATATCAAAGAGATTCAAGCCTCCAAAATATCTGACAACGATGTTCTTCATTTTCTGGGTTTTCCAGAAAATGAAGAATAGATGAGGGTGCTAGGTTTAGATCATTATGGTTTGCATTCTGAGCTTGGTAATTATATTCTAAAGGTTTACACCTGTAGACGAGACATCAGGGTACAAGTATATATCATTAGATCATCATAAAAACAAAACAATCGACAAATTAAGGCTGGTCAAACCACACTAGAAATTTCGGCTCTTGAAGGTTCTGGGTTTCCCAAAAACCTTCATAAGGCGAATCGGTCAACTCACTTTGACCTTAATTTTAATACCGATCAAGATCTAAGTAAGATAATGGCTTTCATATGTAGTATGCGTGACAGGCTACAAAGAACAACCTACAACATGACCCAAATAACAAATCACAGCACGATCTAGCGCCTGCAAAAGGCTTGTAAGAGGTTACTGGAATTCTGGGTTGCCCAGAATTCGTTTTTTCATGAATGGTTAACCTACTTTGACCAATCATATCTCTCAACTTGTTTATGATCTATCCCTGTTTCTAGTTTCAGAACACCGACGACATGGCATAGAACAGATACAAAACATTAAACACCATAAACATCTAACACACACAGATCTATGAGGTCTGACATATGGCTGCCAGACGACTTTTTTCCAACTTTTCTAGATTTGATAAATATTTAAATTCGAGCATTTAAATGATATGGATCTAATTTTTGGCAACCCAGATCATAAAATGACACCCTCTAACTAACTTTAACCAATTAACAACAACATTTAACATCAAATACAAAGATTTCAAGATTTAGGATTTTATACCTTCTTTGAGCTTTGATCTATAATCTGATCATCATGATCTGATCTTGCCTTGCTAGATATCATGTTATAGACTGAATTTCCTACTAATTTCATGGGTCTAGAGAGAGAATGTTGGTTGAGTGTTTGGTGACCAAATAGCTAATTTTGTGAACTTCTATCTCTCTAATTCTATATGTATATATTGATACAATATATTAAGTTGATATAATGGCTGAATGCTGCTAATTTAGGTCACATGGGGTGGTTGGAGTTGGTGAAGAACTCTCAATTTGCCAAGATTTGCAAGCTATCTCATAAATAATGCAATAAGGGTATTTTGGTCATTTTGATTTTTATTATAATGGCACATTTTAATTGTCAAAACCCTTAAGGTTTAGGGTTTAACCCTTTAGATTTTAACAATAAATTCTAGGATTTCCAAATTAGGTTTTTAAAATAGAAAATTAATGTTTCTAAATTATGATTAGGATTCTATAAAATTTCTTAATCATAATCCAAGCTTGCTAATTAGAATTATTATTTCCTAATTAAATTTGCTAATTTAGCAATTAAGTTCATAATGGTACATTAGGGTTTATAACCCAAGAATTAGGGTTTTAAATATAAAAATAATCTTTCTAATTTTAGAAATTAGGTTTCCTAATTAGATTAGGTTTTTCTTATAACTTGAAAATTAGGACTAATGTTTCCTAATTAACATTAAAATTATTAAACTAACAATCAGGTTTTCCCTAATTATAAATTATGGTTTCTAATCCAGAAATTAGGGTTTTCTAAATCAATTAGGGTTATCCCTAATTAGGTTATCATTAATAACATTTAAACCTTATACCAGCATTTGCATTCCCAAACTAGGGTTTTGAATTACCGAAATCAAAATTAGGGTTTCAGAACTAGTTTCTAGGGTTTCTTATTCGTCGTTAGAGTTTTCTAACAGAACGCTGACGTTCTTAATATATACCTAGGGTTTGACACTGATAAAATTTATTTGGTCAAACCTTGACCCTTAACCACATTCTGAACACATAAATGACCATATACACATAACATATTCACGTGTACACTTAATCCTGAATAATTTACCACAAAAATTTTTAAATCCTTGAAATTTCTTCCTAGCAAATCAAACACATACACTTCTTTTCTGTCTAGGTTTTAATATTGAACCTTAAATTAATCAATTAAGATTTTAATAAATTGTCTAATTTCTCGAGTTGTCACATTCACCCCTTATTCTAAGAATTTCATCCCCGAAATTCACCTTATACCTTTTACCTTATATCATACTACTTACATCATTCATACACATCATTACCTGCTACCTAATACATCACTCACAAGAGTAAAATATTTCAAATCATACTGAGGGGTAATATAGACCATGAACACATAATTTTAACGGTATTCATACCGCAAAACAATATATTACTTGGTATGTTTACAATCACAAAGAATGTAAACTACCGTTGCTAGTACTTTAGGTGATTAGCCTATCGTACTCTTACATCATGCATAACTTATTAATCATGTCTAGCAAAAATTCTCGCTATTAAATAATTTTATTCAATCTGCATAGTACACCTCAGTCTTATCATAGAATTTCGTACCAAAACAATTTGGTTTAGGATAATTTTCTCGATGAACACTTAGAGTTTTCATTAATATTAGTCTAGCTGAATTGAATAGCGTAGACTCATATCAATAATTCAATTGAATTGAATTATTTATTTGTAGCCAAACCCCATTGGCAAATTAAAATTTTTGAAAATATTTTTGAGAATGACGCCATGATGTTATACTGGATTAACAGTTCGTTTGAGGATGTCGTCATCATATGACTTTGTCATAACACATCATACAATAATGGAATAATGATTTTAGATCAAATTCACACTAAGTATTCCTGTTTTTACAACTCCATTAACTTTTTATCATCTCTGCACCAGGTTACATGGTACATGACTGATAAATAAAAATAAATTTTGATATTTCAAATCATCTTCGTCTAGTTGAAACAAGTAGCATAGACTATACTTTAAACCATTTCAAAAATGATTACGAGTCTACATATTTTTATTTTTTTTAAAAGCACATATTGTGTATTTAGCTTGATGTCAAAATTTTGAAATCTAGCATAGCTAAGAGTTTTGGAAAACTTATGTCTTCACCAATAATCATTTACTTAAAAAGTCTATCTATTCCTATATTTCTTAATTCTCCATTCAAACACAACTATACCCAGTTCGTCAAACCACACTTATTAGTTCATAAACTTGCCACAATCATATGAGTTTAAGAACTTACCCTAGTCATACTTTTAGCGTCCATTCGCTGAGGGGTTCATAAACATTTCATATAACTATGAGTCAAGAATGTCACATAAGTATGAGTTTTAAGAACTCATACTTAACCTTATATTCTCTACCTATAACCTATCTATCTGTTATACACATGAGAAATGAATCACCCTCTTAATATTCATATAGAAAATAGCACGACATAAACATTTCAATGATTATCAGTGCCAGAAACTAAGTGGTTTTTACACGAAGTAAAATTCCCCGCCCATACAAGGAATCATACAACTCAGCTGCCAACATGAGTCCTCAATTGAAATCCCCACCTAATCTTAACTCCCTTCTCAATACAAATTTAATTCAACTCGTATTAATAGTACTTTACTGAATCTGTACCAATTCATAGTACAACAGTCACACAGCAATCTTGTTGTAAACTTTTCAATCATTAGCTTGATTCTTCTCCCTGCTATCACCTTATCAGATCACGGGGTGATCTCATTGTATATATTACGATTTATTTCTATATCTTGATCGTCTTGTTTTACGATCTCTTATCACTGTACTTTTAGTCTTTTGGACTCGATCTATTCATTACTACTATTCAACTTTATTATCAGAGTTAGGGAACTCCGTATCTTTATAACTTGTTGAGATTCATCTTTGAATCATACCGACCAACTAACTCTATGTGAGTTAGATCTTATATTAATCATTGCGGTTATTGGTCTCAGGTATTCCTACCTAAGATTCATAACCAACAGCTTTGATAACAACTATAACAACCCCAAATTCGGGTCCCAAATCACCACGGATCTGGTACAATCATTCTATAACTATTGCGGAAGATATAAACATAATTTGTTTATACAATACACTTTACAAACTATTCCCCAAAATTGAGTAACCTTAACTTACACATAATTCATAAACTATCTAATATATAACATTATTATCATACATAACTGTTACAAATAAGCTACAAATTATATCCCAAGCTTAACTTGGCTTTATCATTTCCTGTATTCGAACGTATTCTCCTTATCTGCAATGTATTATCATGATATAGCAAGGGTGAGCATGAAGGTTTCCCAGAAAGTTTTAATTTTATTTAAGGATATATCATGATTGAAAGAGTCTGAATAATAAGCTGGCTATAATTCATCAATATAATTGAGAACTAGCACGAACAAACTTTTGACTGAACAAGTATTAAACATGAACAAATTTATCTAGGCCGAATGGTAACGAAGGTGATCAGCTTTTCATACCTGACTTATACATGCAATATGTACAGATTATAATTCTATATGGCAATCAGCAATGATTAACCGTAAGCATATCTGAATGAAACAACTCTAAGTAGAGTTAAGAAAAACATGAATGAACCGTTGATTACCGCTACGCAATTTATATCGCTTTATCCGAAGACCTAATATTAGTAATATAGATCTCCAATATTAGAATAATATAATCACAATATAATACTATTATATATATATAAACATAGAATAACCTAAACACATAACATATATCCCTATCAGTCTATACAACATATAATTCCTGGCCTCAAGTCAAAGTATTGTTGTCCGAGTTGAGTTCGATACAATTCTGACATCCCGAATGTCTAATCGGATAAATATCGAGTTTTAGTTCAATTAAACTCTGCCTGAACACTTAACAATTATCTTAGATAATTTTATTATCAGTCAAAATATTTTTCTTAGGCTTGTAATAATTTTTAGATAATTATTACCATTTATCATGATTTTTTAATCATTAAACTCGTATTTATATGAATTAAATACCATAATATTCCTTAATCATTAATATTTAATATTAAATAAATATTAATGAAAATCATAACATAATATTATCATATATTTATAATGTCACAAAGTATTTTTAATACTTTAAAATAATATTTATATGATTTTTAAACAATTAAATACATTATCCGATAATTGCTATTGATATTAAAATATTAATATTTTCATGGAAAAATATCAAAAGTTATATTTTATAACTCAAAATATTTTTATAACACTTAAACCATTTTATATTATTTTTAAATCATTAATTCTATTTTTCCATAATTTATTTAATACATTTATTAAATAAATTAATTATCATTAATAATAAATTATTAATGAAATTCATCACAAAATATCAAAAGATATTAAAAATAACTTAAAATATTTTCTAACAACATAATATAATTTTTCATGATTTTTAAAGTATAAAAATCATTTTTAAATAATTTATTTAATATTATAATTAAATAAATTAATTACCCTTTATATTCCAAAAATATTAAATATTTATGAAATATACTCTAAATAATTAAAAACTAATTTTTAAACTTTAAAATAATTTTTAGTAATTTATTTGGTATTTTTAATAATTAAAAACCATATTTTTCTATTTATTTATTTAATTAATAATTTTCAGTAATTAAATGTCGCTAAAGGTGCCCTATAGCGACAGAACCGTAGCTATAGATGTTCTTGGTGTTCTTGCTCAGACCAGAAAACCCATGTCAGTGACTAAGGTTCCTTGTTTGATCGATTCTAGATTCTTTGTTACTAAGATTTCTGAATAACTAAAGTTTCAAGATTGTAGTATCCCTGTAATACTATAACTTAAATCAAATTTCATGGTCATCACCTAACATATCAGAGAGATTCAAGCCTCCGAAATATCTGACAATGTTGTTCTTCATTTTCTGGGTTTTCCAGAAAATGAAGAACATATGAGGGTGCTAGGTTTAGATCATTATGGTTTGCATTCTGAGCTTGGTAATTATATTCTAAAGATTTACACCTGTAGACGAGACATCAGGGTACAAGTATATATCATTAGATCATCATAACAACAAAAAAATCGACAAATTAAGGCTGGTAAAACCACACTAGAAATTTCGGCTCTTGAAGGTTCTGGGTTTCCCAAAAACCTTCAGAAGGCGAATCGGTCAACTCAGTTTGACCTTACTTAATTTTAATACTGATCAAGATCTAAGTAAGATAATGGCTTTCATATGTAGTATGTGTGACAGGCTACAAAGAACTACCTACAACATGACCCAAATAACAAATCATAGTATGATCTAGCACCTGCAAAAGGCTTGTAAGAGGTTACTGGAATTCTGGGTTGCCCAGAATTCATTTTTTCGTGAATGGTCAACCTACTTTGACCAATCATATCTCTCAACAAGTTCATGATCTATCCCTGTTTCTAGTTTCAGAACACAGACGACATGGCATAGAACAGATACAAAACATTAAACACCATAAACATCTAACACACACAGATCTATGAGGTCTGACATATGGCTGTCAGACGACTTTTTTCCAACTTCTCCAGATTTGATAAATCTTTAAATTCGAGCATCTAAATAATATGGATCTATATTTTGGCAACCCAGATCATCAAATGACACCCTCTAACATAACTTTACCCAATTAACAACAACATTTAACATCAAATAAAAAGATTTCAAGATTTAGGATTTTATACCTTCTTTGAGCTTTGATCAATAATCTAATCATCATGATCTGATCTTAGCTTGCTAGATATCATGTTATAGATTGAATTTCCTACTAATTTCATGGGTCTAGAGAGAGAGAATGTTGGTTGAGGTTTGGTGACCAAATAGCTAATTTTGTGAACTTCTATCTCTCTAATTCTATATGTATATATTGATACAATATATTAAGTTGATATTAATAACATGCATGATACAATAGATGGCAATATGATATAGGAAATGGAAATGTTGTACATGCATTCCTAAGTATATCATCATGTAGTACATCTTTGTACAACTAAAATACAGGGAAATGGGGCGAAGCTACCCAACATCTAACAGAGTCCTATTAAAAGATATAGCGATAATGGGGTAAAGCTACCCAGCATCTAATAGAGGCCTATCAAAAGAGATAACGAGAAATATACATTAGAAGAAGTCAATTGTATCGATGTCTATATCATCAATCATGTCCACCTGATGTAACTCCTCCTAAGTCACTGGATCTCTATCTACAGGGATGTCAGGCCTATAGAAGGGAGGATCTGCACCGGCAAAGCTATATGGGGTCACCTAAGGGGCTAGTGCCAGAGCTGGAAGGATCAAAAGTATCTACCTCTGAAGGATCTCTACCCAAGTGCCGGATAAAGAAATGTGCTCGGTCCAACTACTGGGTCAAACTGTCAATCTGTGTTACATGAGTCGGATCTCTGGCATAGGCTAGCCAATCCGTCATCATCACGGATCCTAGAACCATATCCCCTATAAACTGTGTGGCGCGAGTCTAATCTCCAACGGTACAAGAGAACCACCAATGCTGGAACATCTCCTGAGTGCAGGAACCCTTTGATAATGTGAAACCGTCAATCCCCAACAATGGGATATCAATGACGGGTGACTGTGAAACAGGACAATAACGCCTAGCATGAGGCAAGATCATCATGTGAATCTCTCATGTAGTGCTCCTGATAGCACGCTTTCCTAAATAGAGCTCTCATCCTCCATCTGTGAAGAAAGGAATCCTACGGGTGGAAATCACATACTCGACCCCAGTCGGGTATCCATCCTCAAATCCAACACTCAAGTGTTCCCTAAAATAGGGAACCCATGTGATGACATCTGCTGTCAACAACTTCAGCTGTATATATATATATATATCTGTCAGGCCTGGAATTTACTTCGAGGCCGTTTACTGCTTTATTTACATTTATTCCCGCCTAGAGTTTACTTTGTGGCGGTTGATCGTATTTACTGCTTTATTTATATTTTTGATCCCCCATGGAGTTTCTTCGTGGTGGTTGATCATGTCCATATATATATATATATATATATATATATATATATATATATATATATATATATATATATATATATTTACAGCTTTTATATATATAATTGCTTACTTCTTTTCATACAAACTGCGGTATCATGTGATCCTAGGAATCATGTGATCATAGATTTAGTCTACTGAATCTAGATTCAGTTCCCGTGATGAACAATTTCAGCTATAAGCAGCTTGTACATTATTTACAGTGTACGAATTTCCATTGATGGTTGTCATGCCCATGAGGAGTTCGGCATTGCTGTATATTATTTTCTTGAAGATGCCTCGCATCTCGAAAATAAAAGCAAACAAGTTGAACATTTAATAATAAAATGGAAATATGAAAAGTTCTCAATTCCTATTGAGCACATGGTTTGAAAAACCTCTTTTACAAAACATCATTGCTATATCTTGTTTAAAACTGAATTTTTTTATAAATTCAAACACTTTGTATATAGGTGCGAATGTGGCCTCGCACTACTTTCAAATAATTGCACATTGATCCACACACACACACACATTCATATAAAAGTTTCTTGAAAAGTGGCGGTCATCGTGGAAACACGGATGTCGGGGGGTGCCTAACACCCTCCCTCCGCATAATCAAGCCCCGGACCCAAATGAATCTCAGTTTCACAGACCCATTTAGCAGTGTCACATCACTGGGTTAATGTGCAAACATTTTTGGTTGTGTTGGTGCAACCAGTTAAAAACACCAACTGGAAACTCTTAACAGTCTATCGTTCGACATTACACATGTCAGACCTTTTTCACTTATTTTTTCAAACAAATCTCACATAACATGAGAACACCAAAGAACAAGTAACGAAAAGGGATAACTAAAAATCCCGACGTCGACAATACTATAATATAAAGTGTTATATATATTATTTATGTGAATACTTTAGGTGGTTGTGCATTCTCCTCATTGGGCAAAGTGCGTTCATATTGATACGAGAACATTAAGCATAGTGATGAAGAGAAGGTTTGAAGGGATGAGGAAGACATTTAAGAGAGTTAAATAATACGCAATTCAGTACCATCCTGTCCACCTTTAACGATGACTAACCCATCACTGACCAAACAATTGTCTAGGTGTAAAAGTCTCTCTGACTAAGACTATATTTCTCTACTTCTCATATAGACACACAACACACACAATATATGCAAAAACACACACAGATTGTAACCAATCAAACACTCGCAAATCAAACTCATGCACCATTATACTGCCACCAATACAGATTTATGAGTTAAATCATTAAACAAATGAATCGTTTGTTGAAATGGTACTAAGAATACTTTATTTGATTGGAAGTCTACATTTATCCATATCTTTTCTTAAACAAATTGATAATTTGTTACAATCTCTCAAAATTCTTACTTATATCAATCTAAATCATTCCTCGCACTACATATAAATGTGTGCTCATTTGTTTTTTAGATAATTCAGGGTAAAATAACGGTTTTTATGTTTCGGATTTATAGTTGTTTTATTTTGACTCACATATTTCGATAATTTTTATATTTCAAATATTTTCAGGTATACATTAAAGGATACTTGGTGTAAGCCGTAAAGAATACTTGGTGTAAGCTGTAAAGTAATGGGTCTTTTGCAACATGTTGTTTCCCTATTTTCTACATGTTTGTATTTTTGGTGTTCTGTCTTTTATAAAGTTAACTAATTATACATGGTTATGATGATTTTTGGGTGTGGAATGTGTTAGTTCCCAGTAGGCACAATAGATCTAGGAGGAGGTGGGTTAAATAGATCCTTTATAAATTCAAAACTTTTTCTGATTTATTTTGTATTGCTAATAATTTAGCATATGACAAACATAAGAATCTTTTCAAGCAAAATGGAATAACTTAAAGATCCCCTTCATTGATATATTCATAATCATATATACATTATTTATAGAGTTAGTTCAGTAGTAAGCAGTTAAGTAATACATAGCAGTTATAGCAGTTAATATACATAATATAAATGACATAAAATAAAAGACACAAGAGGTTTTAAGTGGTTCAAAGACTCAAGCTCCTAATCCACTCTTCTGCTTTCAACTAGCAAGATTTCCACCAAAGAAGGGCAGCACCCTGAATCACTAAGATTACTTCAAGGCTAGCAACCTTGGAACTTCTCTAGTTCCTTAGGAACTCTTCGAGCCCAGCAAGCTTGGAAACTTCATTTAGTCCCTCCGGACAAGGACCCTCAGGCCCTGGATTCTTGTTGTTGTAGTTGTTGATGTTGTTGGTGCTGAGCTGCTAAGATCTCATTAAGCTCTGAACATCTTTTGTACTTAGCATCTTGGTGTGGTTCTCTTTACATTCTGCTTTGAGTCTAGACCACATCTTCTTTGATCCATCTGATCTTTACTCTTTTTTTCTCATCTTCATCTGATGTCAGCTGTGCACCATCACCATCTGGATTTGCTAAGTCTCTGAGCTTTTGGTAGACTTCGTCTGGCACTTAGCAATCCCTGAACCCTTCTTGAATGTTTTGCAGACATGGTTCTGCATTTGTTCAGTTTCAGCTTTAGATTAATGGTGATTCGTAGAGTGGCTCTCATGATCTTCTTTGTATTCTGACACTTTTCTGAATGCCATCTCCTTGTCCTTCTCGGCTCTAAGCTTGGCTTCCATCTTCAGTGGCATTCTCATCTTTGTTGAGTGAAGCTCTAATCTATTTGAATCCTTCTTCAAAGCTACTTCACTTCCACATATGTAGTCGCACTGTCACTGAGACTTATTCTGTTGATCTTTGGTGGAACTCGTAGAGTCAACAATAACATTCAACAACTCAACGATTCTGCAACATAGCAATCATTCGTAACTCTTAATCTTTGAAGCTCTGTTGATTTATACTACTTTCCAATCTTCCCGTTTGAAGGTAGTCGTTGAGAGCTATTCAAATTGCTTCACAGATCTCGAGTTATTTGGTGGAGACTGCAGATGTGACATGACATCTTTTTCTGACTTTCTGACACTACAGTCTACTATTTCACCTACCCCGTCAGATATATTACTTTGATGTCTCGGGCAGGTCGACGACTTTATTTCCCCCTTCTGATTTCTTGATCAGGGGTTGTCCTTGCATTGATGCTCTCAATAAATTTTTGTCCGAATGTCAGCCTTCAGATTGAACTGTTGCCAATGCTTCAATCCTCATTTTTTTGAGCTCAACAATTCTGATACACTTCTTCTTGGACCTGATCGTAGTGTCCTATTGACTGATGCTTATTGACATGTAGAGTCAGCAATACGATCTTGAAGAGTGTTTACTTGATCTTTAGTGAAGAACAACTCTTCATTCTTTCGTGCAGTGCTTCAATACTTCTGTTTGCCTCGACTGCTTTCAGATACTGATGGCTTGATTCCTTGCTCTGGCCCCTTCTGTATAATAAGACATTTCAGATTTGTGGCGTGTCCAGCTCGCTTTCTCCTTGTGATCTCCTATTCACTTATCATCAATGAACTGACCCAATGCTTAATCACTTCAGCCTTGTTCTTAAAGGTCGACCAATATCTTTATGTATACTCCATTAGTTCCTTCTTTGTTTGGCAGACACTATGATCCTGGTTACTTCCTAGATCGTTGTCATCTTTCTACTTGACAACTACTGCATATGCTGACTTTCCTTAGTCAGCTACTAAAGTCTTCTTGTGATCATCTTGTGGAAGACTTCATCTTGAATGGCTTCCCAACTTAATCTGGATGCTGATTGGGTTGATGCTTAGATCTTCTATTATCTTGCATGTCATTCGTTGAGTGCTCTCTGGCTTCCTTTAGGTGAGATGTATCTTTGCAGTACCAACTAGAGGCTTCATTCCTTTGGATATTCTGGGAGTGCTCAATTGTTGAAGAATCGTGTTTACTCTACGATTCCACCTTGCTTTGTGAGCACATCTGTTGAGGTCTTTTCCTTGCACTCTACAATTCAGCTTCAGTTATGCAGACACTACGACTCCGAGATCAAATCTTGACACTACGATTTCTGTCATTGTGCTTGTTGTCTTCATCTGATCTTACTCGACTACAATCTCTGCCTTAGATTAGCAGACTCTACGACTTCGAGTGTAATCTATGATTCTTGACTTGACTTCAGCAGATGCTCTGTCGGCTCGTAGGTAGGCTGTCTCTACGATTCTGAACATGACTTCCTCAGTAGACTACGGCTCCAAGGAAGTGCTACTCGACACACTACGATCCTTCCTCATCTCTCCTGGCAGTCTACGAACTCTGAGATCTACTATCTTGCAGACTACGATTCTACCTTGATAGCTCTCGAGTTTTCCTTGACTCTCCTGGCAGACTACGATTTCTGGTGCAGTGCTCGATGATCAGACAAGCCTATCTATTACATCATTCGATCAACCTAACATGCTTGATTAATTCATTCTAAGTCCTTGTACATATGTTTATATAATCTATCAAAGGACTTTAAAGCTTTTCTTAATGCAAGCATACTTGCATATTCATTCATATATATATATATATATATATATATATCATAATCAAATCATATGTAAATAGGAATTTATTCACATGTTTATTCCTTACAATCTCCCCCTATTTGATTATGACAAAAATAATAAGTGCATATGCATTTTATGAATGAATCTTATATACAGTGAGCTGCTGTATTTCTAAAATAGATAATCATAAATGTCATTTATAATAATATGTAATTTAATACACTGTGACATTTTACATCCTGGATCCAGAATATACCTAAGTAGTTAGAGATGTACCTTTTTGACTCCATGTATGTTTTCAGGATGTCTATTGATCAGCTACTCACCTTTTTGATTTGCTTGTTCCTTCTCCCCTGGGATGTTGACTTAATTTCTTTTGTATGCTCCTCCTTCTCCTCTTCTTCTGGCTCCCCCTCAGTCTCAGGCTCATCATCCTTTGGCTCCCCCTTAGATGATGACTCAGCTTCTTCTTGTGTTGTCTTCTTCTTTATCTTCTTCTCTTCTTTCCATCTGCTCTTCTTGCCCTTCCCTGAGTGCCTCTTACTCAGACTCTTTCTATGCCTCTTTTTCTCCCCCTTTTTGTCATTAATAACTTGAGAGAGCTGCTCCATGTTGGACATAAGTTGCTCCATCAGGTAGGAGGAGTTACCGACTTTAATCTTGAGTTCTTGTTGACTTAACTCAAGTTATATAGAGAAGGACTGATACATGTTGTCAATCTTGTCAAAGAGGGCTTGGAATTATTCTTCATTTGCCTTCTGTGTTCGTAGAGCTTCTGTTTTTTGATCATTTATAGCTTTTAGATAGATGTGATCTCTTTCTTTGATTTTTAGAGATACATCATCCATAGTAGCTTGGATTCTGTCTTGGACTGAGTTATCTTCTGTTGCTGTCAGCATCTTTGACATTTCATTGATTAGAGATATTTTCTCAACCAGTTCAGCAGAATTCTTCAACAGCTCCTGCTCCATAGGAATTTATTCATCTGGTTGGACAACTTCTTGTTGAACACTAGATTGAACTCTACGATTTTCGTCCTTGGACAGATTTTTGAAAGTGCTGACAATCTAAAAAATCATTGAGTACCAATCGATATTAGAGGATAATGGAATGTCGAGAAACAGTGCTTGAGCAGACGGAGGCTCCTCATTATGGATTTGAACGCCGTCATTGGTAGAGTGAGCAGATTCAACGATTGTCTCCTTGGCCATAAACCTTCTGCCTTTAAAGTCCACTCTACGATCGTAGGGAATATAGTAATTGACAGCATGCTGGTAGACTTTGTAATGGGGCTGGTCATTGATCATCATGGTTCCAAACTTCTTTAACCTTGGGAAGTTTTGTGACACCAACTCTAGATTTGGAAACTGAGAATAGCACCAGCTGAAGTAGCTCTCATCAGTATTAGTATGTTCCTTCAACCACGGCATCCACAGGAAGAACCATCTCATCAGAAGATCTTCAGAGTTATACAGTATTATTGTGCAATCAAACTCCATATTTTTCCAGTTATGAAGCACTTCATCTGTAGTCATTCTTACAACTCGAAGTTGTTCATTTCCATGATTTATCCATCTTGCTGCTGGTTCAGCTGGTGGTTCATCAAAGACCTCCACTATCAGTCTTCTGCTAATTCTTGCTGAAGAGAGAACGGGATAGTATTCTGGTTCCTCTGATTCCTGATTTGCAGACTCAGAATCTTTCTCTATTTCTTCCCTTTTTGAGCCTGAATCTTGTTGGCTCCCTTCATCAGATTCATCAGTGAAGTCTTCTTATAGATTTTCATTTTCAGAACCTTCTTCAGCAACATCTTCCTTGGAATCATCTTCTTCAATGCTAGTCCCAACTTCAGCACTTTCTTCCTGTGATTCATATTCATCATCACTTATTTCGTGACTGCAGTAGAGGATTCTCTTTTTTTCTTTAGAACAGCCCTGGCAAGTAGTTTGTTGTTCTTTCTTCTCCTTGGGAGTTCGGCTATAGGAGAGTCGGACTCTTCTTCCTCTTTACACTCTGAGGCCTTTGAATCATCAGGCAAGCTTCCTTGACTTTTAGCATTGGCATGATCATGTCCTCCTTCAGAATCAACATCATTTGGCCCATCATCTGGGCTTGTTGGACAATTTTCATTTGAAGGTGCAGTTGGGTTAGCTTGTAACTTTCCTTCATAATCAAAGTGAATGCTCTGGGAGTTAGCCACAAGGCTTGTGCATTTTACTTCATCAGCAAATTCTGCATTTTCTTCCAAGAATCTAGATTCAGCTTCATTGTCGGATTCGTTCTTCGGGGGCTCGGTCTTGAGACCATCACTTTCCTTTTCTTCCTCTGACTCTTCGTTCTTCCTTTCGTCAGATGAAATTTCTTGGGAAATTGGGACTTGTCTGTTTACCACCTTAGCTTTCTTTTTGGATGTCCCTTGAGAAAGTCTATTACTTTTCCTCTTTGTGGTCTCTGCAGTTGAGACCTTTTCATCTTCAACCTTATCTTTGGTGGAGAGACTTCTTGGTGGGGCCTCAGTTTTCCTCACACTTTTGGATTTTTTCCTGGCTGGTGTGGTTACTGCTGGTACAGAGTCATCAGATTCAGAACTTTCCACCTCTTTTACCTTTCATTTCTTAGTAGAGTTCTTTTTGCTGCCCCCTGTTATAGTTAGCCTTCTGTTCTCCTTTGGGTTTTTCTTCCAATTCACAAACAGGTGTGGAGACATTACTTTATGAACATTCAGAGGTTCTCCCTCATCATCCTTGATCTTGCTTCCCAACTTCTTCTTCATCACAATACTCAGAAGTCTTCCATGAAACAACTTTGTAAGTGGTTTTTCTGTAGACTTCTTTAACTCGGCCTTTTCCACCCATTTTGAGATTTGATCGAACAAGATAACTCCAAAATTTATTCGTTTCTTCGGAAATATTGCAGACATAATCTTTAGTTGTTGATCAAGCACAATGTCATGTGTCGTATCCTTGCATAGTATACATTTGCCTACTATCTCAACAAGGAAGTCGAATTCCTCAAGAAACTCCTTTTTCTTAATGTCCTTCAGACTAAGGTTTCTTTGGTACCCCATAATCTCCTTTGCTTGCTCAGTGTCGATCTCATCAATGTTTTTCAGTCCTAGGTCAGGAAAACCTAAGCATTGATTGATATCAGATGATTTTAGCTTTAGAGACTGACCTTTAACCTTGGTTGAAAGGGTTTCGACATTTATGGATGCATTTAAGTAAAATTCCTTAACCAGTTCAGTGTATACTCGAGTGCTTACCTCAAGACATTCTGAGAATCCAGCTTTCTTCACAAGTTCAAGGATTTCTTTGAACTTCTTTTTGGATTTCTCAAACGACTTGGTTCCGAGCTGGATGCCAGTAATTACTCGCCAATCTTCCATTTGAGTGATTCGAGGAATATGGGTATTGATTCAGAGAGATTTATGAGAGACGGCTGATTGTTATTTGGGTTCTGGAGGCTTAATTGATTTAAGCTTCGAAGATAATTCTAGGGTTTGAAAATGGGAGGGAGAGAGGTTCGATAGTTCCAGGTAACTGTTTGCAAATTTTGAATTTGTCTTTATGGCAGTTTCTTCTAACTCTGCATACGTTGTGATGTGTCAACTATCCATTGGTTGCACGATGCCCAGTAATGAGCTGTAACTCCCCATTAACTTTTCAGTTAGATGTCTCTTTTTAGAAGAGTAGACGTCTGATTGATGTGGATTGACTGTTGACCTCTTCAGTTCGTAGAGTAGCATGATAAGGCAGCTATGGACTCTACGTTTTTCTTTGTTGACTCAACGATCAACTTTTGAGAGATGTTACAGTGGATGGTTTTGACATTACTATTCATTTTGAACCTGCATGGCTCAACTACTGATTTACTTCATGAAGCCTTGGGCACTTTTCTTCAGCAGGACATCTTTCCAACCAGCATTCGAACTTATCTCCCATAATCTGAATGTTTGAGCAATTGTCCTGTTCTTCCAAGCTCCTCATGAGTTAGAGTAGCCTCTTGTAGGACTGCGATCGTCGAGTCTGTTTTCTACGATCGCTGAGGTGGCACTACGATTATTGAGGTTACATCATGATCGTTGAGTTCTCTTCAGTCTCTATTCTATGATCATTGACTATCTTGGTCCTTGAGACGAACTTGATCAAGCAATCATTCTGGGTGAAGGTAGCTCAGGAAGGGCCAACCTCTTAGAGTGAGCTAAGGGTCAGGTTTTTCCTTGAGGCACTTTCTAGATGAAGTACTTTAGGAGTGGTTTGCACTGATATCTCATTTGACCTTTTCTAGTGGGGAGATCCTCTTCCAACTTTAGATAATTGCATTTGCTGTAATCGTGGAGTACTCCTGCTCTTACACTACGACCAGATGTTAGATCGTAGGCGCTCCATGATTTTGAGTTGGGTGGCTAATAGGTTATCAGTAGTACTATGAAGACCCGAGAATTTAGAAAATTATTAAATCTTAAATTTCTGTTAAATAATAAACTTAGACAGAAAATAAGTGAATGTATTTGATTTTTCTAGTAAGGAATTTTGTGAATTTAAAATTTTTGTGGTGAATTATTCAAGATTAAAGGTATTTGTGTATATGTTCTATGAATATGGTATTATATGTGTACAAAAAGTGGTTGAGGGTCAAGGGTTGACCAGATAAATTTTATCAGTGTCCAAACCCAATGTATATATTTAGAACGTCCACATTCAGTTAGAAAATTCTTACAATTTATAAGAAATCCCTAGAAATCGGTTCTGGAAACCCTAAATTTAGTTCCGGGAATCCGAAACCCTAATTCAGAATATGATACCATAATTTGAGAATTTAAAGGCTAAATGTAATGGTATTAGTATTTTCGATTATAAATATAATTAGGGATAACCCTAATTGACTATTTGGGAAACCCTAATTTTAAAGTTTAAAACCCTAATTGTTCTATTTGAAACCCTAATGGACTAAATTGCTAAATTAGCCATTTTAATTAGGAATTTTTAATCCTGATTATCAAGATTGATTTATAAATTAGAATATAATTAGAAATCCTAATTATAATTTAGAGATATTAATTTTCTATTTAGAAAACCTAAATTAAAAATATTAGAAAATTGATCTTTGGGAACCTTAGGTTTTAACCCTAAGGGTTAAACCCGAAGGGTTGTGGCCAATGTATAATATGCCCTTAAATTTAGGAAGCTAAAAGTCTAATTTACCCTCTTTGTCCCATTTGGTGAATTATTGCTAGAAAATCCTACCATATCTTGCAAGTCATCATTTCCCTAACCTAGATATGGGCTACAACACTAGTACATCTACTATTAGGATGCAAGTTCATTGCATCAATTAATTGCGAAGATTAAGAGAGAGAAAGTGTATTATTACTTCATTTGTACAACCCACACTTAGCCATACTCTCTCTTTCTAAGCTCAAACCCATGAATTCTTATAGCATTTTAGTCACTAAAATCAACCCCACCAACTCACATAACAAATCAGCAGTCAAGGAATCAAAGATTTGCTCACTTAAAGGTATAAAAACCCTAAATCTTAGAAATCCTATGATTCTATGTTATATATCGTAAATCTTTGGTTAGATATATGTTTTAGAGTGACTTTGAGTGATCTGGGTTGATAGATCATAGATTTATAACATCTAGATACACGATTTTAAAGATTTTAAAAATCTGGAAAACTTGAAAAATATGGCCTAACAGCCATATGTCAGAGGCCTTAGATCCTTCACTGTTGTTTGTTTATTGTGTTTTATGTTATGGATATGTTCTATGCCATGTAGCCTTTCATCTGAAACGTGAATCAGGGTTGGATTGTGTCTAGATTTGAAGTTATGATTAGTCAAACATGGTTGGCCGACCATGTAAGACTGTTTCTCGAAAAACCAGAAAATTCCCAGATTTCTAGTTTATCTCTGACAAGGTTTTCATGGATTTTTGTTATAACCAACTTGTAGCCTGGTATATGTACTTTAAAGTTATGGCTTTAAATCCCACAAGTAATCAACAGATCGAGTGTGGTAGTTGGTTAAACTAGGTAAATTGACCAGCCATTATTTGTTATTTGTGATGTTGTGCTGATGCTCTGATGGTATAGAATTTTAGTCTGACATATCCTCTACATATTGGAACCTTAACATTACATGAAACATGACCGGAACATTAAATTAATCGAGTGATAAGATGGCTACTCGGACTGTCTGGGTTTCTGAAGAACCCAGGTAACGTCTGACAAGGTTTTTGATTACCCAGATCTTGTTGTTTTGTCATTGGATGGCCATGTTATCGATTGATAATCATAGTATTACATTTATACTACATTTTAGGTACCATTAGCTGCCCAGATTATAACAGAAACATGAATTTATTTCTGGTCAAAGTGGTAACCTTGAAGTCTGACATGAAGATCTGGGTTTGGGCTGATGAACACCAAGAACACCTATTGTGACGCCCCCAAAATAGGTATACATCACCTATTCTGAGTCGCCAAATACATGGTACAGAATACAAATACAATCTTTAATATACAACAAGAAAGTTGTGAGTTTTAATACAAATATTGTCGTCTAGACAATATCCACTTTCAGAATAAGTCCTCATTACATTTATTGTCACACTATTTAACAGAATAGTGAGGACTACTAATACTATCATCTGGACCGTCACTCCGTTCCCCGACTAGTCTCGGCTACGTTCTTATTTTCTAAAGAGAATAATGACAGAAATGGTGAGCTCAACTAGCCTAGTAAGAAATATTATGACTAAGATAATGCAGATTAAATTATCATTAGTCTTCAACAATGTTAAACTGATAAAATATAATAGACATCAAGTTTAACTGCAGCGGAACAAGCAATCTATTAAAAAAGTCAAGTAGAGAATAAAATCTACTATCTTTTATGATTTAAAAGGTTTTTCATCACTTTTATCGCTGGGACTCGGCTTAATAAATAATCCACCTCATCCTTGCACTACGGCCAAGGATATTCATAACTATCACAACCACAAATTATCCATGCACTACGGGCCAAAGATATCCGTGTATTCATCAATGGTCATGATCATGCCAACAACTTTCCATCAATGCACTACGAGCAAATGTGGACTTTTACCACATCATTTGTAACATTACGGTCATGATTATAACAAATAATCCCTAGTCATAATCATACCAAGTCCATCTATGCACTACAGGCCACAAATAACTTTCAATAAAATATAAACATGAGGATGATGACAATGATATAAGAATTCAATAAAAACAAGTTCAAGAATTAATTTATCTAGGAACTAATAACGTCCAAATTGTCAACATGGTACTTCTTTGTAGAGTAAAATTCAAGAATGCTCAAAAGAATATTTCCATGAAAAGATACTGGATGAAGCGCAAATATCAAGGATATTCCACTAATTTCATGGAGTATAGAAGTCAAAACTTTACCCGACTGAGTATAATAAAGAATGGAATAACAAAAGAATTCACCATACAAGCGGTACTTCGTATAGACAGGTTATTCCAACAGAATAATAAATAACGGAACCAGGTCAGGCGTAATACGCACCAACAGGATATTCCAACAGAATAATAAAGAATGGATTAACAACAGAAATCACCATACATGTGGTTCTTCGCATAGACAGGTTATTCCAACAGAATAATAAATAACGAAATCAGGTCCGGCGTAAAATGCACAGACAGGATATTCCAACAGAATAATAAAGATGGAACCAGGTCCGACGTAAAACGCACAGACAGGATATTCTAACAGAATAATAAAGATGGAACCAGGTCCGGCGTAAAACGCACAGACAAGATGTTCCAACAGAATAATAAAGAATGGAATAACAACAGAAATCACCAAGTATTGGGTAGACCGCGTATACAGGTTATTCCAACAGAATAATAAAGAATAGAATAACAGAAGTTCTCTTCATGAATATGAAAAAAATGATACCCCTTACCTTATAAAGAAGAGTACTCCGACGGTAGGGCGGGGATATACTTGAAGAAACTTGAACTACGTTCAAAGCTTTCTTAAACGCTAAAGAAATATGCTCAAGATGGAAGAATAATTCTCTCTACAGTTTCTCTCTCTAATGTTTCAGTGAATTCGTTAGAAATAATGAAGGAATGAGCTTCTATTTATAGAAGAATGGACTGAATAGTAACCAATCCATGAACGGTCCAGATCGATTTACTTTAAACGGACGGTCCAAATTGGTTTACAATAAAATATAATATATTCTATTTATAATCTAATAAAACGAATAACTTTTGAAAAGATTTTACTATGCAAACACTATGCATAATAAAATATAATATATTCTAATTATTGTCTAATAAAATGAATAACTTTATAAAAGTATTCTGTTTTATATAAAAAGATTTTACTATTAGCCTAATAAAACGAATAACTTTATAAAAGTATTCTGTTTTATATAAAAAGCTTTTCTGTTTTATTACATTAATAATACTAATAAAACAAAACTTCATCATCATTATTATTATTCACACTATTAATTGATCAGGTCGTTCCCAGGAAAGAGGGTGCTTTCCAATAAGGATTTCTCCCTATTGGCGCGCAATTAGGTGACCAAACCTCTCCTTGGCAGAACTTCTAGACATCGTTAATAATGCAAATAATAATATTAATAACTTCGTCATCTCAATTATAAAATATTAACAATAATTAAATCAATTAACGTGAGATACTATGTAATAATTACTAAAGCAATAATTGAACAAAACCGAGTGACTTCTCACGTAAGCATCAATAATCAATACCGTGTGCTACTATGCAACCACGCGTATTCCTGTACTTTTAACACCGGGTGTTTCAACAGTTAACGGTAAAACTTCCGCCGTTATTTTCATAAAAATATTTTTGTCGTTTTCTCAATCCGATAATAATTCCATTGTGGGGTCCACCAATGATTGTATCGTCGTACGAATATTCCCTGTTTAAAAGGAATATTCCCCGACCAATCGAATATTATAAAATAACTTACGTACTTTGCAAAATTTATAAATATTACCCACAACTATAACATTATATCAAATTTATTCCATAATATTCAAAAATGATATTTATAGAAAATATATTTTTATTCATAAAAGTTGGGGTCTTACAATCTCCCCTTCTTATGAAAGTTCGCCCTCGAAATTAGGGTACATACCTGGTATGTTGAAGAGGTAAGGATACCTTGATTTCATTTCAGATTCTAACTCCCATGTCATTTTTTCAACATCGTGGTTCCTCCAAAAAACTTTGACTTGAGGTATAACCTTGGAGCGTAGAATATGTTCCTTCTTATCCAAGATTTGAACAGGAACCTCTTCATACGTTAAATCTTCCGCTATTTCGTCTAGTTTTAACTCAATAATGTGGTTCGGGTCTTTCACATATTTACGTAACATGGATATATGAAAAACGTTATGAACACGAGACATAGTTGGCGGTAAAGCGAGTCTATAGGCTACAGTCCCTACTCGATCGAGGATTAAAAATGGGCCAATGAATCTAGGATTGAGCTTTCCTCTCTTTCCAAATATCGTCCTTTCGATGAAGATCAGCATAACACTTTTGTTGGTCTTGTGACAACCCGAGAAATTAGACAATTTATGAAAATCATAATTGATTGATTTAAGGTTCAATATTAGGACCTAGACAGGAAATAAGTGTATGGAATTGGCAGTTATGTAATGAAATTTTAAGAATTTCAAAAGTTTTGGACAAGACTTGAATTATGTGATAGACTGTAAGTGATAGTCTAGTAATGAGGTATAAGATTATAGTAGAGTTAAAATTCTTTTGAAGAATTATCAAGGATAAGTATCGAAGTGAATACTAGTCGGTATATTTTATTACATATGTGAACCGTAATGATTTGAGATCAAGGATTGATCAGATAAGTTATAACTTTAGCAAACCCTAAAGTTATGTTAATCATATGTTTATTAAGTTAGAAAAATCAAACGAACTGTTAGAAACCCTAACGTCTGATGAGAAACCCTAGAAATCGGTTCTGAAACCCTAGTTTCTGTTCCGGGAATCCGAAACCCTAAATTCATGATATGAATATGGTGATTAAGTTAGAAAACCCTAACGATACGTTTAGAAACTTTAATATCAGTTTCAAGAATTTAAACTCTAATTTGGAAATCCTAATGCGAAGTATTAAACCCTAAGGGTTAAAAAGTTGTGTGAACATTATGTGATGGTTTATATTTGTTTATTATATAAACAAACCAAAAGAAACTAGTGAAACCCTAATTATATATTAGGAATGAAGAATTTGATAACTTAAGGGTTATGGGAAAAGAGAATTGTGGTATTTAGAATACTTATTAATTCTAGGAGATTTATTCTATATATCTCAAATGATTAATTTTATAACCTAATTATAGCAAGTCTAATTGGGTTAAGGAAATAGATGTGAATGAGCAAGGATTGGTGTTTTAATTGAGGAAATTGAAACCCTAAGTAAATGATTTGGGTTGGGCAAGAATTTAGGTATTGGACTATGTATATTTTATAGTCCAAGTGTTGGCGAATGAAATTAGTTAGAGGCCCAAGCAATACATTAATTGAGTGGCCCAAATATTTTTATTAAGCCCAAAAGATTTAAGAGTGGCCCAAATTTGGAGCCCAATTGAAGGAAGGGCATGATGGACATTTGGTTATATTAATAGTGTTGGAATATGATTGATTTACATGGCCCAAAGAATTAAATTTTTATGTCCAATGGGTTAACTTTGTAAGCCCAAAATATTAAAGGAATGACCCAACTTTTGGTCCAAGTGGAAGATGACTTTTTGGACGTTTGTTAAATCAATTAAAGCATTAAAGGAAGCCAAAAAGAAGGGGCATGTGATGTAATGATTTTCTACTTTAGTGGTTCATCCACTCCTACCAACTTCCACTATGTGTCCTCATTTAATTTAGCCAACACTTTGGCATTTCTTCCAAGTAAAGCTTGGTGGTTTAAGGGAGAAAGAGAGAATGTGGAGAATGTGGATTTAGTAATGCTACTTGGCCGGATATTGCTAGAGGAAAAGGAGAGTGGGTTGGACATTTAATATACACCACACTTAATATCTATCTCATTTTTCTTTCATCTCTTTTATTCTTCCAAGTTACAAAGAACTAAAGAAAGAGAGAGAGGGAGAGAGAGAGAGAGAGAGAGAGAGAGAGAGAGAGGCATGTTCGGCAACCTCAATGGTAGAAGGAGAGGAGGGTTTGCTCTTCAAACTAACCAAGATCATCATCTACTTTGATAGATTAAGAAGGGCTAGCAAGATATTAAGGTATTAAACTACATTTAGTTAGTTATTCTAGTTGTTTTAAATCAAAACATGGAGTTATGTTCTTGATCTTCAAAACTCTAGATCTACATGATTTAGAGTGTTTTATGTGTGGATCTATCCATTTTAAGTTTCAAAAGAAAGATCAAAAGCAAGAAAAGTGAAGCTAGGTTTTCATAGTGAAGAAAATTTTATTCTTCTTACTCTTGATTGTATTTAATCTTGTATTTGATGCTTGTTTGATGAATCAAGAAACTTTGTTTCTAAACTCAAAAACCATGTATATACATATTAATAAGTGTTTATTGTTTGGATCTACCCATAATGGGTGTTAATTTGGTGGAAATTAAAAGGAATAGAAAAATGGAATTTTCCGGAAAAGTTAAACTTTTAAAAAGTGTGATCAAGCTTTTGGATCTTTGAAATATATGATGAATATACATGATTTATGTTCTTGGGATGCTAGATATATGTGTTAAGGGTAAAATACCTTTGAAATTACTCAAATAGGCTGAATATTGAACAAGTTATGGGATTTCTCCCAAACTACACAAAGATGAGAAAACCATTAAAAGGACAGTTTTGTAACAGCCACTTCCGGGCTAAATTCCGGGAGCTTAACATTTCCAAATATGGATTGTGATAGATGAAACCTGTAATTTGGAAAGATAGGAATCCAAAAAAAGTAACGGATCATTAATCGGAGTTATAGATTTTGTTTTATTTAAGTTTTGGTGAAAGACTCCAAAACTGCCAAATGACAAAAAGTTGCTGCCCAAAATTTTCCGGGGGCTGTTTTGGACATTTAGTTAATGAGAAAAATTCCAGGATTTTGGGAAATGCAAATATATGGTATTATGTAGCTCGTGTCCAAAAATGAGCTGATTTCAAGTTAAAACGACCAAGTTATGACCATTACAATTTTTATGATTTTCCAACAGAAATCGCTATAACCGGAGTTCTACAACTCCGATTGTAACGAAATTTAAAATGGAGCATCACGTTAACATATATAAGGTTATGCCAAGAGATGGGCATTACTGGAGTTAAGCACGAGGTAGCTAATTTCTTAAGCTACGCACTAGAATTAATTTTTAAAAAATACCAAACAAAGTTAGAAAATTATGGAAAAATAATTTTTGTGCATGAAATACATGTATATGTGTTTGACCAAAGGATAAGAGAATAATACACTGATTTGGTATTTTCATGATACGAATATAGAATACAGCTTGCTGGATTAGGTAAATTGTGATTCCAGTTTGTTGGAGTGAAATACAGTTTGATGAATTGAAAATTTGTTGAATCCAGTTTGCTGGATTGTAGTTTAGATTGCTGGATTTGGAATCCAGGTTGCTGAGTTGGCAATTTGGTTGTTAGATATAGAATCCAGGGTGCTAGATTAGTGTTTGCCTTATTACATGTTAATGAATAGTTTATGAAATGAAAAGCGAGTGTTAAATCATAGGGGATATGATATAGTGATTGAATAATTATCAAAGGATGATAATAATATTGATGTGTTAAGTTGTTATCTAATATTTGATTAAGTATTAGATAGTATTATGGAATAAAGTATGTTATACTGATTAAAAGATCAATCTTATAACTGATAGGTCTTTCGTGAGAGATTAAATTAAATTGCGTTGCAGTAATCAACGGTTCAGGCAAGTTTTCTTTTACTTAACTCTAATAAGAGTAGTTTCTTCAAGCTTATGGTTAATCATTGCTGATTGCCATGAAATTTGTACTCTGTACATCTTGCATGTATAAGTCAGGTATGAAAGGCTGATCACCTTCATTACCAGTTGGTTCAGAAATGTTTGTTCATGTTTAAAACTTGTTCAGTCAAAAATTTGTTCGTACTAGTTCTCAATTATATTGATGAATTATAGCATGCTCGTTATTCATACTCTTCAATCATGATATATCGTTATATTGTTGTATATAAACTTGTTGGGCAACTTTCATGCTCACCCTTGCTATATCATGATAAAACATTGCAGATAAAGCGAATGCATTCGGATACAGGAAAATTATAATGCCAAGTTCAGCTTGGGGCAATATATGCAGCTATTTTGTAATAAAATAGTTGATAATAATGTTCTTTGTTAGAAAACTTATGAATTGTGTAATCAGTTAAGGTTACTCGATTTTGGGGAAAATAGTGTGTAATGTAATGTATAAACAATTTATGTTTATATCTTCCGCAATCAGTTATAGAAATAGTGAACCGGATCCGAGGTGATTTGGGGCCCGGATTCGGGGATACTACAGTTGGTATCAGAGCTGTTGGTTATGAAGCTTAGGTAGTAATACCTGAGACAAATAACCACAGTGATTAGGATAAGATCTAACTCACATAGAGTTAATTGGTCGGTAAGCTTCAAAGACGAATCTCGACGAGTGTTAAGATACAGAGTTCCCTAACTCTGATAATAAAATTAAACAGTAATGGTGAATAGAACGAGTCTAAAAGACTGAAAGTTCAGGGATAGGAGATCGTAAAACAAAACGATCATAGTGCATAGAATTGAATCGTAAAATATACGATGAGATCACCCCGTGATCTGATAAGGTTATGATATGGGAAAAGAATCAATCTAATGATTGAAAAGTTTATAGCAAGATGTTATGTGTCTATGTTGTACTATAAAATTGTACTATAAAACTCATAAAAGAGTTATGGATTGTAAATACGGATTAAATAAAATTCGTATGGAGTAAGTGTGGAGCTAGAATTATGTGGGATTTCAATTGAGGACTCGTGTCAGCCGCTGAGTTGTATGATTCTTTGTATGGGCGGGGAATTTGTACTTGGTTTTAGAATCACTTAGCTTCCTGGTCGATGTAGTGGTTAGGTTGACCAATTCTTTGTATGGGCGGGGAATTGTCCGCTTAGCTTTCTATATTGATTAGTGGCTGAGTTTGGTTTGACAACCACTTAGTTTCTGGCATTGATAATCATTGAAATGTTTGTGTTGCGCTATTTGTTGTATGCGTGTTAAGAGGGTGATTCCTTTCTCATGTATATAACAGATAAATAGTCATGGGTAGAGAATATAGGATTAAGTACGAGTTCTTAGAACTCATACTTATGTGACATTCTTGACTCATAGTTATATGAAATGTTTATGAGCCCCTCAGCGAACGGACGCCAAAGGTCAGACTAGGGTAAGTTCGTAAACTCATATAATTGTGGCCAGGTTATGAACTCATAAGTGTTGTTTTATGAAGTGGGTATAGTTGTATGTGAATGGAGTATTGAGGATAATAGGAAACGATAGAATATTTAAGCAAATGATTTGAAATATCAAAATTTGTTTTTAATTATCACTCATGTGCCATGTAACCTGGTGCAGAGATGATAAAAATGTGATGGAGTTGTAAATACAGGAATACTTAGTGTGAATTTGATCTTTGCTCGCGTTTTGAGTATCTTTAATAGATACCCGAGAAATTTAAGTATATATCAAAGTAAATCTTTGATAGATACCCGAGAAGTTTGAGTATATTTGATAGATACCCGAGAAATTTGAGTATATATCAAAGTAAATCTTTGATAGATACCCGAGAAGTTTGAGTATCTTTGATAGATACCCGAGAAGTTTGAGTATCTTTGTTAGATACCCGAGAAGTTTGAATATCTTTAATAGATACCCGAGAAAATAAGTTCATGGTCTTGTGTGATCGCTCAGTATAAATGGTGTAAGGTGCACGGTGTATGGTGTAAGGTGAATTTCGGGGACGAAATTATTAGAAGGAGGGGTGAATGTGACAACCCGAGAAATTAAACAATTTATGAAAATCATAATTGATTGATTTAAGGTTCAATATTAGGACCTAGACAGGAAATAAGTGTATGGAATTGGCAGTTATGTAATGAAATTTTAAGAATTTCAAAAGTTTTGGACAAGACTTGAATTATGTGATAGACTGTAAGTGATAGTCTAGTAATGAGGTATAAGATTATGGTAGAGTTCAAATTCTTTTGAAGAATTATCAAGGATAAGTATCGAAGTGAATACTAGTCGGTATATTTGATTACATATGTGAACCGTAATGATTTGAGATCAAGGATTGATCAGATAAGTTATAACTTTAGCAAACCCTAAAGTTATGTTAATCATATGTTTATTAAGTTAGAAAAATCTAACGAACTGTTAGAAACCCTAACGTCTGATGAGAAACCCTAGAAATCGGTTCTGAAACCCTAGTTTCTATTCCGGAATCCAAAACCCTAAATTCATGATATGAATATGGTGATTAAGTTAGAAAACCCTAACGATATGTTCAGAAACTTTAATATCAGTTTCGAGAATTTAAACTCTAATTTGGGAATCCTAATGCGAAGTATTAAACCCTAAGGGTTAAAAAGTTGTGTGAACATTATGTGATGGTTTATATTTGTTTATTATATAAATAAACCAAAAGAAACTAGTGAAACCCTAATTATATATTAGGAATGAAGGATTTGATAACTTAAGGGTTATGGGAAAAGAGAATTGTGGTATTTAGAATACTTATTAATTCTAGGAGATTTATTCTATATATCTCAAATGATTAATTTTATAACCTAATTATAGCAAGTCTAATTGGGTTAAGGAAATAGATGTGAATGAGCAAGGATTGGTGTTTTAATTGAGGAAATTGAAACCCTAAGTAAATGATTTGGGTTGGGCAAGAATTTAGGTATTGGACTATGTATATTTTATAGTCCAAGTGTTGGCGAATGAAATTAGTTAGAGGCCCAAGCAATACATTAATTGAGTGGCCCAAATATTTTTATTAAGCCCAAAAGATTTAAGAGTGGCCCAAATTTGGAGCCCAATTGAAGGAAGGGCATGATGGACATTTGGTTATATTAATAGTGTTGGAATATGATTAATTTACATGGCCCAAAGAATTAAATTTTTATGTCCAATGGGTTAACTTTGTAAGCCCAAAACATTAAAGGAATGACCCAACTTTTGGTCCAAGTGGGAGATGACTTTTTGGACGTTTGTTAAATCAATTAAAGCATTAAAGGAAGCCAAAAAGAAGGGGCATGTGATGTAATGATTTTCTACTTAAGTGGTTCACCCTCTCCTACCAACTTCCCCTATGTGTCCTCATTTAATTTAGCCAACACTTTGGCATTTCTTCCAAGTAAAGCTTGGTGGTTTAAGGGAGAAAGAGAGAATGTGGAGAATGTGGATTTAGTAATGCTACTTGGCCAGATATTGCTAGAGGAAAAGGAGAGTGGGTTGGACATTTAATATACACCACACTTAATATCTATCTCATTTTTCTTTCATCTCTTTTATTCTTCCAAGTTACAAAGAACTAAAGAAAGAGAGAGAGGGAGAGAGAGAGAGAGAGAGAGAGAGAGAGAGAGAGAGGCATGTTCGGCAGCCTCAATGGTAGAAGGAGAGGAGGGTTTGCTCTTCAAACTAACCAAGATCATCATCTACTTTGATAGATTAAGAAGGGCTAGCAAGATATTAAGGTATTAAACTACATTTAGTTAGTTATTCTAGTTGTTTTAAATCAAAACATGGAGTTATGTTCTTGATCTTCAAAACTCTAGATCTATATGATTTAGAGTGTTTTATGTGTGGATCTATTCATTTTAAGTTTCAAAAGATAGATCAAAAGCAAGAAAAGTGAAGCTAGGTTTTCATAGTGAAGAAAATCTTATTCTTCTTACTCTTGATTGTATTTAATCTTGTATTTGATGCTTGTTTGATGAATCAAGAAACTTTGTTTCTAAACTCAAAAACCATGTATATACATGTTAATAAGTTTTTATTGTTTGGATCTACCCATAATGGGTGTTAATTTGGTGGAAATTAAAAGGAATAGAAAAATGGAATTTTCCGGAAAAGTTAAACTTTTAAAAAGTGTGATCAAGCTTTTGGATCTTTGAAATATATGATGAATATACATGATTTGTGTTCTTGGAATGCTAGATATACGTGTTAAGGGTAAAATCCCTTTGGAATTACTCAAATAGGCTGAATATTGAACAAGTTATGGGATTTCTCCCAAACTACACAAAGATAAGAAAACTGTTAAAAGGACAGTTTTGTAATAGCCACTTCCGGGCTAAATTCCGGGAGCTTAACATTTCCAAATATGGATTGTGATAGATGAAAACTGTAGTTCGGAAAGATAGGAATCCAACAAAAGTGACGGATCATTAATCGAAGTTATTGATTTCGTTTTATTTAAGTTTTGGTTAAGGACTCCAAAACTGCCAAATGACAAAAAGTTGCTGCCCAAAATTTTCCGGGGGCAGTTTTGGACATTTAGTTAATGAGAAAAATTCCAGGATTTTGGGAAATGAAAATATATGGTATTATGTAGCTCGTGTCCAAAAATGAACTGATTTCAAGTTAAAACGACCAAGTTATGACCATTACAATTTTTGTGATTTTCCGACGGAAATCGCTATAACCGGAGTTCTACAACTCCGATTGCAACGAAATTTAAAATGGAGAATCACGTTAACATATATAAGGTTATTCCAAGAGATGGGCATTACTGGAGTTAAGCACGAGGTAGCTAATTTCTTAAGCTACGCACTAGAATTAATTTTTGAAAAATACCAAACAAAGTTAGAAAATTATGGAAAAATAATTTTTGTGCATAAAATACATGTATATGTGTTTGACCAAAGGATAAGAGAATAATACACTGATTTGATATTTTCGTGATACGAATATAGAATACAGCTTGCTGGATTAGGTGAATTGTGATTCCAGTTTGCTGGAGTGAAATACAATTTGATGAATTGAAAATTTGTTGAATCCAGTTTGCTGGATTGTAGTTTAGATTGCTGGATTTGGAATCCAGGTTGCTGAGTTGGCAATTTGGTTGTTAGATTTAGAATTCAGGGTGCTGGATTAGTGTTTGCCTTATTACATATTAATGAATAGTTTATGAAATGAAAAGCGAGTGTTAAATCATAGGGGATATAATATAGTGATTGAATAATTATCAAAGGATGATAATAATATTGATGTGTTAAGTTGTTATCTAATATTTGATTAAGTATTAGATAGTATTATGGAATAAAGTATGTTATACTGATTAAAAGATCAATCTTATAACTGATAGGTCTTTCGTGAGAGATTAAATTAAATTGTGTTGCGGTAATCAACGGTTCAGGCAAGTTTTCTTTTACTTAGCTCTAATAAGAGTAGTTTCTTCAAGCTTATGGTTAATCATTGCTGATTGCCATGAAATTTGTACTCTGTACATCTTGCATTTATAAGTCAGGTATGAAAGGCTGATCACCTTCATTACCAGTTGGTTCAGAAATGTTTGTTCATGTTTAAAACTTGTTCAGTCAAAAATTTGTTCGTGCTAGTTCTCAATTATATTGATGAATTATAGCATGCTCATTATTCATACTCTTCAATTATGATATATCGTTATATTGTTGTATATAAACTTGCTGGGCAACTTTCATACTCACCCTTGCTATATCATGATAAAACATTGCAGATAAAGCGAATGCGTTCGGATACAGGAAAATGATAATGCCAAGTTCAGCTTGGGGCAATATATGCAGCTATTTTGTAATAGAATAGTTGATAATAATGTTCTGTGTTAGAAAACTTATGAATTGTGTAATCAGTTAAGGTTACTCGATTTTGGGGAAAATAGTGTGTAATGTAATGTATAAACAATTTATGTTTATATCTTCCGCAATCAGTTATAGAAATAGTGAACCGGATCCGAGGTGATTTGGGGCCCGGATTCGGGGATACTACAGGTCTTGTGAGGTTTTATACATTGTCGGATCGTTTGAACCTTTTTTGTAGTCATACGTACTAACTCCGGTCCCAAGAACGTTGCTTCACCCACCTCATCTCAGCATACTGGAGAACAACACTTTCTTTCATACAACGCTTCGAATCGAGCCATGCCAATACTTGCTTGATAACTGTTGTTGTAGGAAAACTCCACCAATGGTAAGAACTTGTCCCAACTTCCTTTGAAGTCAAGGACATAGAGTCTTAATAAATCTTAAAGAGTTTGAATAGTCCTCTCTGATTTTCCGTCCGTTTGAGGATGATATGTCGAACTAAATCGTAAATCTGTGCCCATAGCTTTTTGCAAACTAACCCAAAATCGTGAAGTGAATCTTGGGTCTCGATCAGAAACTATGGATACTGGCATACCATGCAATCTTACAACCTCATTTATATACATACAAGCAAGACGTTCAAGTGTATAAGTTTCTCGTATAGGTAAGAAATGAGAAGACTTGGTCAATCTATCAACAATGACCCAAATTTCATCTATACCCTGAGAAACCTTGGGAAGGCCAGTAATGAAATCCATAGTAATGTGCTCCCACTTCCATTCTGGAATTTCAAGTCGTTGCAACGGACCTTTTGGTACCTGATGCTTCGCCTTGACTCGTTGACACGTTAGACACCTTGAGATAAACAGTGTTATCTCTCTCTTCATATTGCCCCACCAAAATGTATGTTGAAGATCATGATACATTTTAGTACTCCCAGGATGGATTACAAATGGTATATTGTGCGCCTCCATCATGATTTTATACTTTAACACAAGGTCATTAGGAACACAAAGTCTGGAGTTGACTCGTAGTATTCCTTCTTCATCGATTCTTGCTTCCGGCATAGCACCTTCTTATACTTTCTTCCTCATATGCATCAGCTCCAGGTCTGTAACTTGAGCAACTTTAACTTTATCGATTAAAGTTGTTTCTACTCATATATTCGCCATCATCACGTGGGTCCCTGGAGTTTTTATCTCTATCTCCATCCTTTGCAAGTCATATAGGCCTTTGCGTTGACAATATCGCACTCATACCCGCATATAATATTCTACTCAATGTGTCAGCTACCACGTTTTCTTTTCCAGAATGATATTGGATGGCATGATCATAATCTTTCAATAGTTTAAGCCAATGTCGTTGTCACATGTTGAGTTCCTTTTGAGTCAAGAAATATTTGAGGCTTTTATGATCCGTAAAGATCTCCACTTTCTCCCCATACACGTAATGCTTCCAAATTTTAAGTGTGAAGACAACAGCTGCCAACTCTAGATCATGAGTAGGATAATTCCTCTCATATTATTTGAGTTGTCAAGAGGCATAGGCTATGACTTTCCCATGTTGAATAAGAACACATCCTAACCCTTTGCCTGAAGCATCACTGTAGATGACAAATCCCTCCGAGCCAGATGGTATTGTCAGAACAGGTGCTGAAATGAGTCTTCTCTTGAGTTCTTGAAAACTCTTCTCACATTCCTTACTCCAACTGAATTTTGTATCTTTTCGAGTCAGCTGAGTTAATGGAGTAGCGATTCGAGAAAACCCTTCTACGAATCTCCGATAATAACCAGCTAAGCCGAGAAAGCTACGTACTTCGGTCACTGATTTAGGTTGCTCCCAGCTTTGAATAGCTTCAATCTTTGCTGGGTCAACAGATATTTCATGACTTGATACCACGAGCCCAACGAATGCTACTTCCTCAAGCCAGAACTCGCATTTCTTCAACTTGGCATAAAGCTTATATTCACGAAGCTTTGGGAGTATCAGCCTCAAGTGTTGTTCATGATCTTCACGGCTTTTGGAAAAAATAAGGATGTCATCAATAAAGACGACCACAAAGTGATCCAAGTATTCCTTTAATACTCGGTTCATCATATCCATGAAGGCAGTAGGAGCATTAGTCAATCCAAAAGACATGACTAGGAATTCATAATGCCCGTACCGAGTTCTGGAAGCCGTCTTTGGAATGTCATCGGTTCTAATCTTCAATTGGTGATATCCAGAATGAAGATCAATTTTTGAAAAGAATTTGGCGCCTTGCAACTGGTCAAACAGGTCATCAATACGTGGCAATGGGTACCTATTTTTGATGGTGACATGATTCAACTCCCGATAATCAATACAAAGTCGCATACTCCTATCTTTCTTCTTCACGAATAGAACAGGAGCACCCCCAAGGAGAAGTACTAGGACGAATAAAGCCAATGTCTAACTATTCCTGCAGTTGGGTCTTTAACTCCTGAAGTTCAATAGGAGTCATTCGATATGGGGCTTTGGAAATGGGTTTTGTATCGGGTTCAAGGTCAATACAAAATTCAATTTCACGTTCTGGGGGTAGGCCAGAAAGTTCTTCAGGAAATACGTCAGGAAATTCATTAACAATATAAATATCATTCAAAACTAACGTATTTTTGTTTAGATCCGTGACATGAGCTAAGAAAGCTTGACATCCATTTTATAATAAACGAATAGCTTTATGGCATGAGATAACCGTGATTAATTTTAATGGTTCGGTTGCTTGAATTCGCATAATAGGTTGGTTAGGAATATGAAAGCTAATAACCTTACGAAAATAATAAATTTTTGCATGATGAGTAGTTAACCAATCAATCCCTAGAATTACGTCAAATGCAAGTATTTTCAATGAAATAAGATCGACAGGTAATGTGAGGGTACCGATTTGAACCAAACAAGACTTATAAATAGTGGATGTAATGAAGGTTTCTCCCAACGGAGTTTTAATAGATAAGTCAAAGTCCAATTTCTCCGAAATCAAATTTAAATGTTGAGCGCAAGTAGGAGAAATAAAGGAATGGGTAGAACCGATATCAAATAAGGTATATATTTCTCTAGATTTTATGATAAGCTTACCCATGACGACCTCATTCGGGTTCTTTGCTTTCTGTGAGATCACGACAAACGCTCTCCCTTACACTACTGGCTTTGACTTTTCTGGGGCGTCCTTTGGTGCCTCCATCCTAGCTGAATTTGTCTTCGGTGAACGACAAAATCGGGCTAGGTGACCTTCTCTTCCACAATTATAACATGCTTTGGACGGCATCGCATAGTTTGGACTGATGTGTCCCTCCCCTCCGCATTTGAAGCATATGATAGGTGGTCGTTCTCCATCCTTAACAACAGGTGTTGATGCTGACGTCTTTCCATCATTATTGAATCTCCTCTTCTTGAAATGTCCATTCTTATTGCTTTGGCCATGATTACCATCGAAGTGGTTACCATTTTTGGCATGTTGATTCCCTTCACGCTTATTGTCACCGCTTCGATGACTGTTATCACAGGTATGATCATTTTGTCGAATGCTGTCTTTTGGTTGGGTTGACTCATTATCGCGCTCCAATAACTGAGCCCTATTAACAACATCTGTATACAAACATAGTTTATGAGAGATAAGATATTGACGTATCTCGGGTTTCAAACCTCTTAGAATCATTTGCGTCATTCTCTCCTCATTATCAACCAAATGGGACGCAAACCGGGATAGCTCGGCAAACATGGCTTCATACTGTGAAACGGTCATGTTGTTTTGCTCCAGTTTAATGAACTCTACCTCTTTCATGTGATGAATACTTTCAGGAAAGTACTTGTCGTTGAACAGTTCTTAAAACTTTTCCCAAGACATCTTCAGTGCGGCAGGTTGAGTACGTTTTACAGATTCCCACCAGTAATCTGCCTCTGCCCGCAACATGAAGGTGGCAAAGGGAACTAGACCTGGCAAACGGGCCCAAAGCCCGCGGGCCGGGTCGACCCGCCCGCCAAAACTCGGGCTTTGGGCCGCAGTTTTTAAGCCCATGAAAACCCGGGCCTTTTTGGCCTGGCCCGTTTTTGGCCCGACCCGTGTAGCGGCGGGCGCCCGGACCGCCCGCCTCCTATGAATTTTTTTTTTTAAATAAAATGTTACTACTTGTGGGTTGTGAGGCTTGAACACAAGACTTGTAAGTTGTAAGTAAATAAATAAGAGTTCAAACCAATTGAGCTTAGTCCCACTTAGTTTCATCATCATCCTAAGTATTAAAATTTAATTATTTAATTAGCAAAGCAATTTAAAATTAAACAAATAATATTTTATTATTAATTTCATAGAATTAACTAACAATAACTCAACAGAAAATAACCCTTAGTTAAAAATTTAAAAGGAAAATAATCACTTCATAAGTTCATATGTTAAAAGGAACAAACTGATTAACTAAGAATAAACGAAAATAATATAAAAAAACTACTACTACACATAAGTTAAAATTAATGCAGTTAAGAACTAGAACCAAATTCTTGAAGCTTGTTTCCAATTACAGTGGCCGAAATAAACCTCCTATCTCTAAAACAAGATACCTTTTTATAAGGGAAAATAATGTTTATATCAATCATTTGTTACTGGCTTGATATAATGATATTGACTTGCAGCACATACAAATAACTCTAGGAAGGTTAAATATTGATTAATTTTTCATCATTATTTGTTTACTACTTGTGGGTTGTGAGAGTTGTTTGTCGTGTTTGTTTGTATTATTCTTTATTATTAATTATTTTATTATTTTTAATATTTATTATTATTATTATTTCTTATCTAGCAAATAGTGCAAAAAAAAAAATTAAAGTTGAAAGTCCGCAGGCCGGCCCGCCACGGGCCGGCCATTTCCAGCCCACCAAAATCCGGGCCTTTTTGGCCCGGCCCACGCTCTGCCCGGCCCGGCCCACCCGTTTGCCAGGTGTAAAGGGAACCTTTTGCTCCTCGGAGCAACCCATGACATCAAATATCTTGTTAATCTGTTTTATCCACATCTCCGCCTTAAGTGGTTTTGGCTCTCCAAAAAACTCCGGTGGTCCCAGCTCCTTGAACTGTTTGGCGGTGACTGTCCGAGAGTTGCCAGTGTTTCCACGTGCATTTTGGACAGGAGCCGCTCTCGCCTGATGTTGTATGAATTGCATGAAGCCTCGGAACATTCCATCGTTCATCATATGGTCAGTGTTGTTGTTTGCATGAGGATTGTCGCCTTTTTGATGCACATTGTCCTGGTTATTGATCTGTGGAGACTCAACGGTCTCTTGTGCTCCATTGATGTTCTCAATATTCTCGGATGCCATTTTCAAACACTTCCACAAAATAAGGGTTAATTAGCATATCACATATTATCCCTATACTCTGACCGACCAATTAAATATCAAATAAACTTAGGTAGGTCATACTAGCGAAGGAATTCCCCTTCTCTCCCCTCCTAGTTCTTGTCTCACATCTTAGCCAGGGATCATATCCCTAAGCTTTAATACCAACTGTAACGCCCCCAAAATAGGTATACATCACTTATTCTGAGTCGCAAAATACATGGTACAGAATACAAATACAATCTTTAATATACAACAAGAAAGTTGTGAGTTTTAATACAAATATTGTCTTCTAGACAATATCCACTCTCAGAATAAGTCCTCATTACATTTATTGTCACACTATTTAACAGAATAGTGAGAACTACTAATACTATCATCTGGACCGTCACTCCGTTCCCCGACTAGTCTCGGCTACGTTCTCATTTTCTAAAGAGAATAGTGAAAGAAAGGGTGAGCTCAACTAGCCTAGTAAGAAATATTATGACTAAGATAATGCAGATTAAATTATCATTAGTCTTCAACAATGTTAAACTGATAAAATATAATAGACATCAAGTTTAACTGCAGCGGAACAAGCAATATATTAAAAAAGTCAAGTAAAGAATAAAATCTACTATCTTTTATGATTTAAAAGGTTTTTCATCACTTTTATCGCTGGGACTCGGCTTAATAAATAATCCACCTCATCCTTGCACTACGGCCAAGGATATTCATAACTATCACAACCACAAATTATCCATGCACTACGGGCCAAGGATATCCGTGTATTCATCAATGGTCATGATCATGCCAACAACTTTCCATCAATGCACTACGAGCAAATGTGGACTTTTACCACATCATTTGTAACATTACGGTCATGATTATACCAAATAATCCCTAGTCATAATCATACCAAGTCCATCTATGAACTACAGGCCACAAATAACTTTCAATAAAATATAAACATGAGGATGATGACAATGATATAAGAATTCAATAAAACAAGTTCAAGAATTAATTTATCCAGGAACTAATAACGTCCAAATTGTCAACATGGTACTTCTTTGTAGAGTAAAATTCAAGAATGCTCAAAAGAATATTTCCATGAAAAGATACTGGATGAAGCGCAAATATCAAGGATATTCCACTAATTTTATGGAGTATAGAAGTCAAAACTTTACCTAACTGAGTATAATAAAGAATGGAATAACAAAAGAATTCACCATGCAAGCGGTACTTCGCATAGACAGGTTATTCCAACAGAATAATAAATAACGGAACCAGGCCAGGCGTAATACACACCGACAGGATATTCCAACAGAATAATAAAGAATGGAATAACAACAGAAATCACCAAGTATAGGGTAGACCGCGTATACAGGTTATTTCAATAGGATAATAAAGAATGGAATAACAGAAGTTCTCTTCATGAATATTAAAAAAATAATACTCCTTACCTTATAAAGAAGAGTACTCCGACGGTAGGGCAATGATATACTTGAAGAAACTTGCACTACGCTCAAAGATTTCTTAAACGCTAAAGAAATACGCTCAAGATAGAAGAATAATCCTCTCTACAGTTTCTCTCTCTAGAGTTTCAGTGAATTCGTAAGAAATAATGAAGGAATGAGCTTCTATTTATAGAAGAATGGACTGAATAGTATCCAATCCATGAACGGTCCAGATCGATTTACTTTAAACGGACGGTCCATATTGGTTTACAATAAAATATAATATATTCTATTTATAATCTAATAAAGTGAATAACTTTTAAAAAGATTATACTATGCAAATACTATGCAGGCACTATGCAAACACTATGCATAATAAAATATAATATATTCTAATTATTGTCTAATAAAATAAATAACTTTATAAAAGTATTCTGTTTTATATAAAAAGATTTTACTATTAGCCTAATAAAACGAATAACTTTATAAAAGTATTCTGTTTTATATAAAAAAACTTTTCTGTTTTATTACATTAATAATACTAATAAAACAAAACTTCATCATCATTATTATTATTCACACTATTAATCGACCAGGTCGTTCCCAGGAAAGAGGGGGCTTTCCAATAAGGATTTCTCCCTATTGGCGCGCAATTAGGTGACCAAACCTCTCCTTGGCAGAACTTCTAGACATCGTTAATAATGCAAATAATAATATTAATAACTTCGTCATCTCAATTATAAAATATCAACAATAATTGAATCAATTAACGTGAGATACTATGCAATAATTACTGAAGCAATAATTGAACAAAACTGAGTGACTTCTCACGTAAGCATCAATAATCAATACAGTGTGCTACTATGCAACCACGCGTATTCCTGTACTTTTAACACCGGGTGTTTCAACAGTTAACGGTAAAACTTCCGCCGTTATTTTCATAAAAATATTTTTGTCGTTTTCTCAATCCGACAATAGTTCCGTTGTGGGGTCCACCAATGATTGTGTCGTCGTACAAATATTCCTTGTTTAAAACGAATATTCCCCGACCAATCGAATATTACTCCCTCCGTCCCAAATTAACTGCTCAGTTTTGACTTTTTTAAGTCAAATTGACTATTTTTAGAATTAATAATTAAGCATATATAAATATATTTCTAAAATTATAAAAATTAGAATTAGTAATAAATTGTATATACTTTCTTTTGGTTATAATCTCTTCACCTATATTTTAGCAAAAATAGTAAAAAGATTAGTTTTAAAAATGGTCAATTTGACTTTAAAAAGTCAAAACTGAGCAATTAATTTGGGACGGAGGGAGTATATAACAACTTGCGTACTTTACAAAATTTATAAATATTACCCAAAACTATAACATTATATCAAATTTATTTCATAATATTCAAAAATGATATTTATAGAAAATACATTTTTATTCATAAAAATTGGGGTCTTACAACTATAGCGACTAGTCTGTCGCTATAGGGCCCTTTTAGCGACAGTTTATTTAACAAAATAATTATTTTAATTAATAAAATTATAAAAATGGTTTTTAATTATTAAAAATACAAAATAAATTATGAAAAATATTTTAAAGTCCAAAAATTAGTTTTTAATTATTTTGAGTTTATTTCATAAATATTTAATATTTTTGGAATATAAATGGAATTTAATTTATTTAATTACAATATTAAATAAATTATTTAAAAATGATTTTAATACTTTAAAATCATGAAAAATTATATTATAGTGTAAGAAACTATTTTAAGTTATTTTTAATAACTTTTGATATTTTGTGATGAAATTCATGAATAAATTAATATTAATGGTAATTAGTTTATTTAATAAATATATTAAATAAATTATAGAAAAGTAGAATTATTGATTTAAAAATCGTATAAAAATGATTTAAGAGTTATAAAAATATTTGAAGTTATAAAATAATTTTTGATAATTTTTCATGAAAATATTAATATTTTAATATTAATATCAATTATCGGATAATGGATTTAAGTGTTTAAAAATTATATAAATATGATTTTAAGGTATTAAAAATACTTTGTGATATTATCAATATATTATAATATTATGTTATGATTTTTATTAATATTTAATATTAAATAAATATTAATGATTAAGGAATTATGTGGTATTTATATTAATTAATTACGATATTAATGATTGAAAAATTATGATAAATGATATTAATTATCTGAAAATTATTTTAAGTCTTTGAAAATTATTTTGACTGATAATATGATTATCTAAGATAATTGTTAAGTGTTTAGGCAGAGTTTAATTAAACTTAAACTCGAGTATTATCCGACTAGACCGTCGGGATGTTAGAATTTTGTTGGATTCAGCTCGGACTTAAATAGTCTGACTTGATGCTAAGTGTTATGTGATATATAGACTGATATGGTTATGTGTTATGTGTTTAAGTAATTCAATGTAAATATATATATATATATATATAATAGTATTATATTGTCATGATATTATTCTAATTTGTATATCTATATTATTAATATTAGGTCTTCAGACGAAGCTTATTAAATTGCTTAGCGGTAATCAACGGTTCATGCAAGTTTTTACTTAACTCTACTAAGAGTTGTTTCATTCAGATATGCTTATGGTTAATCATTGCTGATTGCCACTATAGAATTGTACTCAGTACATATTGCATGTATAAGTCAGGTATGAAAGGCTGATCATCTTCATTACCAGTTGGTACAGATATATTTGTTCATGTTCAATACTTGTTCAGTCAAAATTTTGTTCGTGCTAATTCACAACTATATTGATGAATTATAGCCAGCTTATTATTCAGACTCTTTCAATCATGATATATCTTAATAAATTTAAACTTGATGGGCAACTTTCATGCTCACCCTTGCTATATCATGATAAATATTGCAGATAAGGCGAATGCGCTCGGATACAGGAAAAGGACAATGCCAAGTTCAGCTTGGGATAAAATGTGCAGCTTAATTGTAATAGTATAATGTGATAGTAACGTTAGATGTTAGACAGGTTATGAATTGTGTAATAAGTTAAGGTTACTCGAACTTGGGGAAAATGTGTATGTTTAGTGTATAAACAATTTATGTTTATATCTTCCGCAATAGTTATAGATATAGCATACCAGATCCGCGGTGATTTGGGACCCGAATTTGGGGATGCTACAGTTGGTATCAAAGTTGTTGGTTATAAACCTAGGGTAGTGATGCCTTAGTCTAATAACCGCAGTGATTAAGATAAGTACTAACTCAAATAGAGTTAGTGTGTCGATAAGATTTAAAGACGAATCTCAGTGAGTTATAAGATACAGAGTTTCCTAACTCTGATAATAAAATTGAACAGTAGTGATAAATAAATAGAGTCTAAAAGACTAAAGGTACAAGGATAGGAGATCGTCAAACAAAACGATCATAGTATAGAAATGAATCGTAATATATACGATGAGATCACCCCGTGATCTGATGTGGATCAATCGAATGATTGAAAAGTTTACAACAAGATTTCTGTGTGTTAGTGGTACTATGAGTTGGTACAGATTCTGGAAAGGTTTATGAATATGAGTTGAATGAAACTCGTATTGAGAAGGGAGTTAGTATTAGGTGGGGATTTCAATTGAGGACTCATGTTAGCAGCTAAGTTGTATGATTCTTCGTATGGGAGTTGAATTGTACTTGGTGTAACAACCACTTAGTTTCTGGCACTAATACTCATTGAAATATTTGTGTCGCGCTATTTGTTATATGCATGTTGAAAGGGTGATTCCTTTCTCAGGTGTATAACAGATAGATAGGTTCTAAGTAGAGAATATTAGGTTAAGTATGAGTTCTTAAAACTCATACTTATGGTACGTTCGTGACTCGTGATTATATGAAATGTTTATGAACCCCTCAACGAATGGACGCGAAAGGTCTGAGTAGGACAAGTTCTTAAACTCATATGATTGTGGCAAGTTTCTGAACTCATAAGTGTAGTAAGTTTGACGAACTGGGTATAGTTTTGTGTGAATGGAGTATTGAGGATAATAGAAATAGATAGATTACTAAGCAAATGATTATTAGTGGAGACATAAGTTTTCCAAAACTCCTAGCTATGCTAGATTTCAAAATTTTGACATCAATCTAAATACGCACTATGTGCTTTTAAAAAAAATATAGACTTGTAATTATTTTTGAAACGGTTTAAAGTATAGTCTATGCTACTTATTTTAGCTAGACACAAATGATTTGAAATATCAAAATGTATTTTTATTTATCACTTATGTACCATGTAACCTGGTGCAGAGATGATAAAAAGGTGATGGAGTTATAAATACAGGAATACATAGTGTGAATTTGATCTAAAATCGTTATTCCACTATTGTATGATGTGTTATGACAAAGTCATACGATGATGGCATCCTTAAACGGACTGTTAATACAGTACGGCATCATGACGTCATTCTCGAAAATGTTTTCAAAAATTTTAATTTGCCTTGGCTACACTTAAATAATTTGATTGAATTGAATTATTGATATGAGTCTACGCTATTCAATTCAGCTAGACTAATGTTATGAAAACTCTAAGTGTTCGTTGAGAAAAATTTCCCGAACCAAATTGTTTTTGTACGGAATCCTGTAATAAGACTGAGGTAAAATTTTGTGCCTATGGCAATGATGAGAAATAGATCCGACCAGCAGTACTTGGCCAGTACAGGGCATACCAGACTAATTACCCTCTATGTCCATAAGTTATGACGATTTGCGGATGAATTTTCATAAAACCTTTGCGAAAATGACAGACAAATAGTCTATGTAACTTCTCAGCACAATTTTAAAATATTACTCTTGTGAGTGGTGTATTGGGTAGCATGTGATGATGTGTACGAATGGTTTAAGCAGTATGGTATAAGGTGTGAGTTAAATTTCGGGGATAAAATTCTTAGAAGAATGGGTGAATGTGACGACCCGAGAATTTATAAAATTATTAAAATCTTAAATTTAAGTTAAATAATAAACTTAGACAAAAAATAAGTGAATGGATTTGAGTTTTCTAGTAAGGAATTTTGTGAATTTAAAATTTATATGGTGAATTATTCAGGATTAAGGGTATTTGTGTATATGTTCTGTGAATATGGTATTATATGTGTACAGAAAGTGATTAAGGGTCAAGGGTTGACCAGATAAATTTTATCAGTGTCCAAACCCTATCTATATATTTAGAACGTCCACGTTCAGTTAGAAAATTCTTATGATTTATAAGAAAACACTAAAAATCGGTTTTGGAAACCCTAAATTCAGTTCCGGGAATCCGAAACCCTAATTCGGAATATGAAACCATAATTTGAGAATTTAAAGGTTGAATGTAATGGTATTAGTATTTTCGATTATAAATATAATTAGGGATAACCCTAATTGACTATTTGGGAAACCCTAATTTTAAAGTTTAAAACCCTAATTGTTCTATTTAAAACCCTAATGGACTAAATTGCTAAATTAGTAATTTTAATTAGGAATTTTTAATCCTAATTGTCAAGATTGATTTATAAATTAGAATATAATTAGAAATCCTAATTATAATTTAGAGATATTAATTTTCTTTTTAGAAAACCTAAATTAAAAATATTAGAAAATTGATCTTTGGGAACCTTAGGTTTTAACCGTAAGGGTCAAACCCTAAGGGTTGTATCCAATGTCTAATATGCCCTTAAACTTAGGAAGCTAAAAGTCTAATTTACCCTTTTTGTCCCATTTGGTGAATTATTGCTAGAAAATCCTACCATATCTTGCAAGTCATCATTTCCCTAACCTAGATATGGGCTACAACACCAGCACATTAGCTATTAGCATACAAGTTCATTGCATCAGGTAATTGCAAAGATTAAGAGAGAGAAAGTGTATTATTACTTCATTTGTGCAACCCACACTTAGCCATACTCTCTCTCTCTCTAAGCTCAAACCCACAAATTCTTATAGCATTTCAGTCACTAAAATCAACCCCACCAACTCACATAACAAATCAGCAGTCAAGGAATTAAAGATTTGCTCACTTAAAGGTATAAAAATCCTAAATCTTAGAAATCCTATGATTCTATGTTATATGTTGTAAATATTTGGTTAGATATGTGTTTTAGAGTGACTTTGAGTGATCTGGGTTGATAGATCATAGATCTATAACATCTAGATGCACGATTTTGAAGATTTTAAAAATCAGGAAAACTTGAAAAATATGGCCTGACAGCCATATATCAGAGGCCTTAGATCCTTCACTGTTGTTTGTTTATTGTGTTTTATGTTATGGATATGTTCTATGCCATGTAGGCTTTCATCTGAAACTTGAATCAGGGTTGGATCGTGTCTAGATTTAAAGTTATGATCAGTCAAACATGGTTGACCGACCATGTAAGACTGTTTCTGGAAAACCCAGAAAATTCCCAGATTTCCAATTTATCTCTGACAAGGTTTTCATAGCTTCTGTTCTTGCTAGTGTTTTATGATTTTGGTCGCGTTTTTGGTCAGATGTTGTAGGCTGGTACATGAACTACTAATGCATGCCATCCGATCACCTTGATTAACAACGGGATCGTAGATAATTGTGGTCAAACCACCATTGACCAACTGGCCTTATGAAAATCTGGGCAACCTAGAACAGCATGAACATCGTCTGACAGCCTTTTGAACGGCCCAGATCTGACAAATTAAAGGTATTTTAATGTTTTTGTTATAACCAACTTGTAGCCTGGTATATGTACTTTAAATTTATGGCTTTAGATCCCACAAGTAATCAACAGATCAGGCGTGGTAGTTGGTCAAACTAAGCAGATTGATCATGTTTACCGTTTCTGGAAAACCCAGAAAATGGTTCAGTAATAATTCTGACAAGGTTTGACCAGCCATTATTTGTTATTTGTGATGTTGTGGTGATGCTCTGATGGTATAGAATTGTAGTCTGACATATCCTCTACATATTGGAACCTTAACATTACATGAAACATGACCGGAACATTAAATTAATCGAGTGACAAGATGGCTACTCGAACTGCCTGGGTTTCTGAAGAACCCAGGTAACGTCTGATAAGGTTTTTGATTACCCAGATCTTGCTGTTTTGTTGTTGGATGGCCATGTTATCGATTGATAATCATAGTATTACATTTATACTACATTTTAGGTACCATTAGCTGCCTAGATTATAACAGAAGCATGAATTTATTTCTGGTCAAAGTGGTAACCTCGAAGTCTGACATGAAGATCTGGGTTTGGGCTGATGAACACCAAGAACACCTATAGCGACGGGTCTGTCGCTATAGGGCCCTTTTAGCGACGGTTTATTTAAGAAATTAATTATTTTAATTAATAAAATTATAAAAATGGTTTTTAATTATAAAAAATACAAAATAAATTATGAAAAATTATTTTAAGGTCTGAAAATTAGTTTTTAATTATTTTGAGTATATTTCATAAATATTTAATATTTTTGGAATATAAATGGTATTTAATTTATTTAATTAAAATATTAAATAAATTATTTAAAAATGATTTTAATATTTTAAAAATAATGAAAAATTATATTATGGTATAAGAAAATATTTTAAGTTATTTTTAATAACTTTTGATATTTTGTGATGAAATTTATTAATAAATTAATATTAATGGTAATTAGTTTATTTAATAAATACATTAAATAAATTATAGAAAAATAGAATTAATGATTTAAAAATCGTATAAAAATAATTTAAGTGTTATAAAAATATTTTAAGTTATAAAATATAACTTTTGATATTTTGTCATAAAAATATTAATATTTTAATATTAATATCAATTATCGGATAATGGATTTAGGTGTTTAAAAATCATATAAATAGGATTTTAAGGTATTAAAAATACTTTGTGATATTATCAATATATTATAATATTATGTTATGATTTTCATTAATATATAATATTAAATAAATATTAATGATTAAGGAATTATGTGGCATTTGTATTAATTAATTATGATATTAATGATTGAAAAATTATGATAAATGATATTAATTACCTGAAAATTATTTCAAGTCTTTGAAAATTATTTTGACTGATAATATGATTATCTAAGATAATTGTTAAGTATTTAGGCAGAGTTTAATTAAACTTAAACTCGAGTATTATCTGACTAGACCATCGGGATGTTAGAATTTTGTTGGATTCACCTCGGACTTAAATAGTCTGACTTGATGCTAAGTGTTATGTGATGTATAGACTGATATGGTTATGTGTTATGTGTTTAAGTTATTTTATGTAAATATATATATATATATATATATATATATATATATATATATATAATAGCATTATATTGTGATGATATTATTCTAATTTGTATATCTATATTATTAATATTATGTCTTCAGACGAAGCTTATTAAATTGCTTAGCGGTAATCAACGATTCAGGCAAGTTTTTACTTAACTCTACTAAGAGTTATTTCATTCAGATATGCTTATAGTTAATCATTGCTGATTGCCACTGTAGAATTCTACTCAGTACATATTGCATGTATAAGTCAGGTATGAAAGACTGATCACCTTCATTACCAGTTGATACATATATATTTGTTCAAGTTCAATACTTGTTCAGTCAAAATTTTGTTCGTGCTAATTCATAACTATATTGATGAATTATAGCCAGCTTATTATTCAGACTCTTTTAATCATGATATATCTTAATAAATTTAAACTTGCTGGGTAACTTTCATGCTCATCCTTGCTATATCATGATAAATATTATAGATAAGGCGAATGCGCTCGGATACAGAAAAAGGATAATGCCAAGTTCAGCTTGGGATAAAATGTGCAACTTAATTGTAATAGTATAGTGTTATAGTAAAGTTAGATGTTAGACAGGTTATGAATTGTGTAATAAGTTAAGGTTACTCGAACTTGGGGAAAAATATGTATGTTTAGTGTATAAACAATTTATGTTTATATCTTCCGTAATAGTTATAGATTTAGCATACCAGATCCGCGGTGATTTGGGACCCGAATTTGGGGCTGCTACAAGTACATTTTGAGACGTTCCTACTGACTATGGGTCTTTATTTGGTTTATCAACCACAAAATTTTGGGATTCTGTAGCTGGTACATTGCTTCATAAAATATCTCATTGTTGTTGTCCCCTAGCAGATCATTGCTTCCCCATGGTTGATGATGTCTCTTCAGTGAGGTGTGATTTTCTTTTCTTCATGTACATTAGGAGGTATCCTTACATGGTTCTTTCAGGATGGAATCACTACTGACAATTGAATCTATTTACACTGTAGACATTGATATCTCCAGGACTGATCACTCCACGATCCTTTGACAATACTACGATCGTAGTCTACTTTGTCAGCTTGAACTTGTGGAGTTCTGCTTCCGTAATGTGTTCCTCATGTTTGATACTCGGTGATCTTCTGATGTGAGCTTCCTTGAGGAAAAGCTTTGCATGCTTGAGTATCTAAGACCCTTTTTCATCTTTGGTTGAATGGCCTGTTTTCATATAAAGGTTAGCAGCCATTTGACCTTCATTTAGATTGGCTCAGCAGATCTTCAAAGACAGGCTTTGACATATAGGATTTTTATCAGAATTATTTTTGAACAGTCCTAAGCCTTCTGCTGGTTGAATCTTCTTAACTGAAGTCTTTTTCTTTAGCATTCCTTAGTGTGGCCAAATAGACCAAGTACCTGCAGGTTATAAATTTTTATTTTTGGTACCCAAGGTTAAATGGGACCTGTTCGGTTAGTTTTCTAAACCCCTGTTCCTCATATATTTAGATAATCATTATATTGATCACCAACAGTCATATTCATGCATGAAACTACTTTAGATAATACATTTTGAGATGCATGATGGTGAATGTGTGTGAGATTTGCTATTTTAATAAAACACTCCTTTTCTTTGATGGTTTCATCATTTGCTAGGTTATGTTTTCAAGGCTTAAATGTTCACAGAGTGAAAATCAACTCTATAATTTGTTTGTATCTGGTTGATTCATAGAGGTGATCAGTTTCTACGAATCTTCAAGATGCTCTTGTAGAACTGAACATACTATGTGTGTTATTAAACACTTAGACCATAGGTTGTACACACATACTAACCCATCAGCAAGGATTAATTCTCATAAAATTATTTTAATCTTGTGATGCTATTATGACCCATTTCAGATTTCTTTCAAGATATCATCTTCAACCTAAAACTTGGATGGAGAGAAAGTTTATAGGCATTTGAGTTTCCACCCTCAGTGTACTTTCTCTCTTCACCTTTTTAGGTAGATTATAATTCCTTGAAAGAGTACTGTTATAGTTCATAAGAAGGTGCAATCATGATGTATATATTTATATATGAGGAACCGTACCTTTTTACTGTCAGTTTCTTAACAGTCATTTATCTAAGATATACTGAGTTTAAGCATTGATGTGCATAGTTTCTCAATTTCTCCAGACAGCTAGCTGGTCTAGCTGACCTTCAATCAATCAGTCGTGGTCTTAAAGATGCAAGCTAAGAGAGTATCAACATCTTTAGTTCTATGACATCCTTGAGTTCACAAGGTTTACATCCAGCTGCAGGTTGGCCAAATACATGTTTAAGAAGTTCTTCTTTCTTCTCTAGATAAACATTACTCAGCATGTATGGCCTTTTCATCTTTTCAGTCTGGTAGATGTTTGATTCTTTTTTGTTGATGTCTCTTGAGATTTCTAGCCTGGTCTTCAGACTACAAGATTGACTGCGATCAAGGATTGGTCTTGTTGATATGGCAATCAAGAACATTGACCAATCTGAGAAGCTTCAGGTGTATATGCACATTTACCTGTACACAATATTTCCAACATATGAGCCCATCTGCATATAACAAGTGACTTACTATTAAACTAAGTTTAGAACAATGTTTGTGCCTAAGATCAGACTCAGAGCGATTAGCTTTTGAATATAGCATGAGAACCTGCTCTGATACCAATTGTTAGTTCCCAATAGGCACAATAGATCTAGAAGGGGGCGTTGAATAGATCCTTTATAAATTCAAATCCTTTTCTGATTTATTTTTTATTGCTAATAATTTAGCATATGACAAACATAAGAATCTTTTTAAGCACAACAGAATAAGTAAAAGATCCCCTTCATTGATATATTCATAATCATACATACATTGTTTGTAGAGTTAGTTTAGTAGTAAGCAGTTATAGCAGTTAATTTACATAATATAAATGACATAAAGTAAAAGACATAAGAGGTTTTAAGTGGTTCAGAGACTCAAGCTCCTAATCCACTCTTTTTCTTTCAACTAGTAGGATTTCCACTAAGGAAAGGCAGCACCCTGAATCACTAAGATTCCTTCAAGGCCAGCAGCCTTGGGACTTCAGTTCACTAAGAACTCTTCAAGGCCAGCAGCCTTGGAACTTCTCTAGTTCCCTAGGAACTCTTTAAGCCCAGCAGGCTTGCAAACTTCATTTAGTCCCTCTGGACAAGGACCCCTCAGGCCCTGGCTTCTTGTTGTTGTAGTTGTTGATGTTGTTGGTGCTGAGCTACTAAGATGTCATTAAGCTCTGAATATCTTTTATACTTAGCAGCTTGGTGTGGTCCTCTTTACATTCGGCTTTGAGTCTGGACCACATCTTCTTTGATGCATCTGATCTTTACTCTTTTCTGCTCATCTTCATCTGATGTCAGTTGTGTACCATCACCATCTGGATTTGCTAAGTCTCTAAGCTTTTGGTAGACTTCGTCTGGCACTTAGCAATCCCTGAACCTTTCTTGAATGTTTTGTAAACATGGTTCTGCACTTGTTCAGTTTCATCTTTAGGTTCATGGTGATTCGTATAGTGGCTCTCCTGATCTTCTTTGTATTCTGTCACTTTTCTAAATGTCATCTCCTTGGCCTTCTCGGCTCTCAGCTTGGCTGCCATCTTCAGTGACATTCTCATCTTTGTTGATTGAAGCTCTAATCTATTTGAATCCTTCTTCAAAGCTACTTCATTTCCACATATGTAGTCTCACTGTCACTGAGACTTGTTCTGTTGATCTTTGGCGGAACTCGTAGAGTCAACAATATCATTCAACAACTTAAAGATTCTGCAACATAGAAATCATTCGCAACTCTTGATATTTGAAGCTCTGTTGATTTATACTACTTTCCAATCTTCCCGTTTGAAGGTAGTCGTTGAGAGCTATTCAAATTGCTTCACAGATCTCTTGTTATTTGGTGCAGACTGCAGATGTGACATGACATCTTTTTCTGACTTTCTGACACTGCAGTCTACTATTTCACCTACCCCATCAGATATATTACTTTGATATCTCGGGCAGGCCGACGACTTTATTTCCCCCTTCTGATTTCTTGATCAGAGGTTGTCCTTGCATTGATGCTCTCAATAAACTTTTGTCCGAATGCTATCCTTCAGATTGAACTGTTGCCAATGCTTCAATCCTCAGTTGTTCGAGCTCAACGATTCTGATGCACTTCTTCTTGGACCTGATCATAATGTCCTATTGACTGATGCTTATTGACATGTAGAGTCAGCACTGCAATCTTAAGGAGTGTTTACTTGATCTTTAGTGAAGAACAACTCTTCATTCTTTCGTGCAGTGCTTCAATACTTCTGTTTGCCTCGACTGCTCTCAGATACTGATGTCTTGATTTCTTGCTCTGGCCTGTTCTGTATAATAAGACATTTCAGATTTGTGACGTGTCCAGCTCGCTTTCTCCTTGTGATCTCCTGTTCACTTATCATCAATGGACTGACCCAATGCTTAATCACTTCAGCCTTGTTCTTCAAAGGTTGACCAGTATCTTTGTGTATACTCCATTAGTTCCTTCTTCGTTTGGCAGACACTATGATCCTGGTTACTTCCTAGATCATTGTCATCTTTCCACTTGACAGCTATTGCATATGCTGACTTTCCTTAGTCAGCTACTGAAGTCTTCTTGTGATCATCTTGTGGAAGACTTCATCTTGAATGGCTTCCCAACTCAATCTGGACTTAGCTCTGTGATCATCTTTGTGAGCACATCTGTTGAGGTCTTAGCTCTGCACTCTATGATTCAGCTTCGGCTGTGAAGACACTAAAACTTCTAGATCAGATCTTGACACTACAATTTTTGTCGTTGTGCTTGTTGTCTTCATCTGATGTTGCTCGAATACGATCTCAGCCTGTGATTAGTAGACTCTACGACTCCGAGTGTAGTCTAAGATTCTTGACTTGACTTCGACAGATGCTCGGTCGGCTTGTAGGCAGGCTGTCTCTACAATTCTGAATATGACTTCCTCAGTAGACTACGGCTCTGAGGAAGTGCTACTAGACACACTACGATCCTTCCTCGTCTCTCCTGGAAGTTTTTGAACTCTGAGATCTACTATCTTGCCTACTACGATTCTGCCTTGATAGCTCTCGAGTTTTCCTTGACTCTCCTGGCAGACTACGATTTCTGGTGCAGTGCTCGACGATCAGACGAGCCTATCTATTACATCATTCGACCAACCTAACATGCTTGATCAATTCATTCTAAGTCCTTGTACATATGTTTCTATAATCTATTAGAGGACTTTATAGCTTTTCTTAATGCAAGCATACTTGTATATTCATTCATATATATATATATATATATATATATATATATATATATATATATATATATATATATATATATATATATATATCATAATCAAATCATATGTAAATAGAAATTTATTCACATGTTTATTCCTTACAGAATGATTGTTTTTTTTTGGTTATTTGGATATGTATTGATGATTGTATGTTTTGTAGACAGGTTTAGAATTTTTTGGATATCTATTTTTAAAGAAAACTCTGCCGAAATTTCTTGAAAATTGTACCGACTAGCTCGATGTTTTGGTGGTTAGATGATTGGGTATGTATTAATTGTTGTGGTTGTATATGTCTTTCAAATTGTAATCTAATTTTTCGTTACACCGTGCCTTTAGGCACGGGTTATCGCTAGTCATGAATTAATAAAACATATTAATATTTTTCAGGGACGTGATTGTTATTTGGCTTATGTGAAGGATACCTCGAGGGATGAGCCCCAATTTGATGACTATCCAATTGTGCGAGAATTTCCTGAAGTATTTCCTGAGAATTTCCTTCTTCTTCTATTGGGTTGTGGGTGTAAATTGATGGCATGTAATTTTATAATATGTGATAGTATGAATATGATTTGTTTATTTCATTAAAAAAATATTACTTTGATTGGTCATGTCATTTTAATTGAGTGACTGAAAGTCTGAGCATAGATATGTGCATATATATTTTATCTACTGCAATTCGTTGGCACATATATACCTGTAACTTTTCATGCTAGTCATATTTATATATATATATATATATATATATATATATATATACTGCTAGTAGTATAATAATAAGTATTATTTTTTTAAGTACTGTAACTGTTGTTCATCTTATATATATATACTAGGGTTAACCCGTGCCTCCGGCACTACGAATACTTGTGTAATTATTTAATACCTAAAGATAAATCTAAATGAAAAATATGAGTTAAAATTTTTTAAATTTCGTAAATATTTGTTATAAATAAGAAAATTTCTAATCAAGATAGACATCCCACCCAAAAAGTAAAGAAGTCAAGAATTTTGCCACATATTGTATCTACATGTTCATTATTTACAAATAGAGACTGGCGAGAAAAAATAAATTTGTTAAGGAAACAACTAAAGCCAACATCCACATTCACTAAAGTACAAAATTGACCTAGGCCAGTTAACTACATTTATTAAATTCGAAACAATCCCAATGCCAATGACCTTCATATTTTCTTTAAGCACATTTAAAAGCACTCCTCCACACCTATATGTTATTGATTCCCTTAATTTAATTTGCAATTTTAGATGGAACATGGATAATTAGTTAAACTACCAAAACAACCATCATTCCATACCCAAAATCATCATAACCATGTATAATTAGTTAACTTTACAAAATACGAAACATAAAAAATACACACATGCAGAAATTAATACATACTCAATCATCAACACATATCTAACCACCAAAACAGCAAGCTAATCGCTACTGATTTTAAAAAAAGTTGTCAAAATTTCGTTTAAAAATAGATATTCAGACAAATCTACACCTGTCTATAAAACTTACAATCATCCATACATATCCAAACCACCAAAAAAACCATCATTTCATACCCGAAATCATCATACCATGAAGAAATTAATACATATTCAATAATCAACACATCCAACCACCAAAACATCAAGCTAGATAGCTACTAATTTCAAGAAATTTCGGCAGAATTTCCTTTAAAAATAAATATCCAGAAAAATTTAAACCTGTTTAAAAAACTTACAATCATCCATACATATTCAAACCACCAAAAAAAACATCATTCCATACTTAAAATCATCATAACCATGTATAATTATCCAACTTTATAAAAGACGAAAAACAAAAATATATATATGCAGAAAATAGAGAAACAACATGTTGAGCATAACCCTTTACTTTACAGCTTACACCAAATATATTCTTTACAGCTTACACCAAGTATCCTTCAATATATACCTGAAAATATATAGAATTCCAAAATTATCGAAATATGTGAGTAAAAATAAAACAATTGTAAATCCGAAACATAAGACCCCTTAATTTACCCTGAATTATGTAAAAAACAAATGACCACACATATTTGTATGTAATGGGGGGGATGATTTAGATTGATATAAGTAAGAATTTAGAGAGATTGTAATAAATAATCAATTTATTTATAGAAAAAGATATGGACTTACGATCAAATAAATTTTTCTTAGTACCATTTCAACAAACGGTTCATTTGCTTAATATAAATCTGAATTGGTGGCAATATAATGGTGTGTGAGTTTGATTTGTGAGGGTTTGATTGGTTACAGTTTTGTGTGTGTGTTTGTGCATATATTATGTGTGTGTTATGTGTACGAAGATAATTTAGTTCATACTCATTGTGAATTATCACTCCTACATTATTATGACGAAATCTTCGAACCTGTAGACAAAAAAATAATGAATAGTAAATAAGCGGGTAAAAAGATTAGATAAAAGGTAAGAAAATGATGATTAAAAAAACTTATCATACGGTATTTTCTAAGTCTTCATCCATCTGTCACGACATTAATGAAAATAAATTAAAACAAATAAGTTATTAAAAAAATCAATAAGATATATTTAGAGAGAGTTAATCAGATGATAAACTTACACTACCAAATATAACAACATCATCCATTGGTCGATGATTGTGCAGTTGAAATGGTTGTAACTACACAATAAATTTCATAAGCCATATATAATTAACATCAATTATAATGAAATTTTATATAATTAACATGCATTTAATCAAACATAATACATACACATCCAATTCCCAGAACCAAAATTAAGGAAAAAGACAACCTAAATTAGCCTACAAATCAATATACTCCACATCTGAAACTTACGCCAACCTGTCCATTTTTTTATTTGCAAGTCTGCCTGTTTTCATATCAAGGAATTATTTGATAAAAAGTTGTCATAAAACTTAATTGAAGAGTCAGTATCCAAAGTCCAACACTGAAGTGTCTGATGTATTTCCGTTTCATGTATTTAACAAAGTTAGTTGAATAGTTGATTATGCCATAAAAATTTAGGAAAGTAGCTGCTACATCTTAGTATAGTTAATCTGAATTTTTTTTGGTAAATTAGGTGAGTGGAAGTGGGTTGGCTAAAGTGTGTATTATATAATGTATTTTCTGTTGTTAGGTATGGGTTGTAAGTAGGATTCAGGTTCTGAGGTATAGAAATGTTTGCCTTTTTTCTTTAGATAATTTATGCAAACTACTTGACTGTCTTGTTTATCACTTTACCATTTGTATACATACAGTAAATAATAAGATATTAATTAACTTTATTAACGTGAGACAGTTTGAGTCATGAGTCAATTATAGCAAAAATCACAACAGAAAACAAACTAAAAATATGGTCCTAATGTATATACACAATACACATACAAAGATATATGAATGAGCAACAACCTGAGGTTTTATGAACAATCTGAAGTGCAAAATCTACCGGTGGACCGGGTTGCAATATAGCCTTCCTAAACAAATCCTGACAATTGAAAAACAATTTAACCAGATTATGGATATATAGGACATACAAAATAAATAAAAATAAAAATACATGTATAAATTTCACACATTTTAACATAATTGATGAGAACAATTAAAAGGATATTAAAATATACTGAAACTTGTTTGGGAACTAATAGTGAATTCAAGATATGATGACGACCCATAATTCGCTTTGACTTTATTACTTGGAATTGGAACTGATCTTTGTTCTGAATCAGAATTCCTCCTGTACCACCATTCCTCCTGGCCTCATTTCCCAAGCTGCATCCCACTCCGGCTCGTCGCATCCTGTCGTCGTTCTCCTCTTTGCCGGAGAGAAAATTCCAATCATTTTCATCATCTCTTTTGTATATACTTGTTAGTGCTAGTAAATTTTCTGTCCAGAACAGGTGAAAATGTAGAGTGTTGGAAAAGTATGGTTTCAAGTACTTGAGTTTTAAGCTAAGAGGAAACTTATGAACGAAGAAAGAACCAAACTTTTCTGACCCACTTATAAGTCACAGAAAAAAGATTAAAAATAGTCTTTAAGATATATAACCCAATAAAAATCATACTGAATTAACAACCACAAATGCACATTAAAATAACCCAAAAAAGATTAAGCGTGACTGAACCCAGATGACAACCCATAGACACAACCAAAAAGCCCAACAAAATAAAACCTAATATTTAGAAGATATTCACAATCACTAATAATCAGAAACCCACACAACAAAAAGAGCTTAAATCAATGTAGACACTGTATCTATTATATAATGCAGTTTAAGAAAGAAACAGAGTAAGCCACATAAATCAAATATAGTGTTAGAACTTTGAAATTTTGAAGTGCCTTTTTAGTTCACAAATTGCTTAATCGCAGAATTAGAATCCAAATAAATCATAGCAGAAACTTTAGTGAAATGAGACAAATGATTGTAGATGCATGACAAATTCCTTTTTCTTTCTTTGTTTGCATTCGATAGATATTAATTAACTTTATTAGCGTGAGGCTATTTGAGTCTCCCTTCTAGTTTTTGTCTGTATATATGTTTAAAAGAGAGTTAGATTCATTCTGTTTATTAAAAGTAAGATATGTAAATTATCAATAATCCACACAGGGCAAGAGATTAATGACTACAGAGCCAAAATAGACGAAGAAAAGAAACCTAGTGCTAACTATGTCGCCAGAAAAATAACTACACAGACCAAATTAGGGATAAAAACATTTACTGTCAATTAATCCACAATAAAATGATTCTGTTGACCAAATATAACAGAAAGAAGTAAAGTGAGCAAATTAACACGAATTATGAATAGATCAGGTAAATAAATTATCTTTGCAGGACATGGAAGGGTAAGCTTGTATGAAAGAACAACAAACTACTTGATTTTTTGTAACACGAAAATTCCATCGGAATTAATCCTATTTAGATTTTTTCATAACTGATCTTTGCAGGAAACCATTACCAAAATCCGAAGGCTTCGCCCAAATCAATTTTATGGTTCTAAACTTATAGTATGAGAGCTTTAGAGTATACCCTTTTCTCTAAGGTATTGAGAAGGAAGGATGAACTTATAATTGAGGATGAAAAGAGCAATATTAGTATATTTCCATTTTTTTAAAGCTCTGATTGTCTGATAACCAAAAGTTTTAAATTCTATTGCTAGAATTAAATTTAATCTTTAGACTGCTAAAGGTACATCTAATCCAAGAAAAACCAATAATGTTGTTCAATTTTTAAGAAATTGTAATTGCTATTTGCAGAATCCAGAAGGTCTACTTATTCTTTTAGTTCCTTCCCTTTAACTATTTCCTAAACTCTTACATGAGAGGGACATATGAAGTACGATTATCCGAATCAGATTGGCCAAAAGTCCATGGTTTTTAGTTTGGTCGGTTGGCTATGGCTTTGGAAATTATGTTTACCTCGTGGCCCTGTAGGTAGCGGTTGGTTCCATGCATCAAAAAGTGTAGAAAAAACAAACACTAGATAGACATTAAATACAGGTTTCATTCTCTGTTGTAGCCACATAACCCTTAAGCTCTAGGTATTTAAACTAAAAACTCTTCAATACATTATTAATCTATAAAAGCATTTCTCCATCTCGATAATTCTCAAGTGCTTAACCAAATCTCTGCAAAGTTCAAAGTTCAAACCATTCTTTGGTGAGCTACAAACCACAGAGAGGACATAAATTGCATCTATCGCATTGAAATACCTATGAAGCAGCTCCATCTCTCGTAAATTATGGTTTTCATTTTCCTTGTCTAATTCTTCTTAGTCTAACTATTCTTACTTTTGAGTTTTGAGAATCAAGTCTTCTATACCCTAAGACATGGAAAGTTAAAAAAAATATGGTTTAGATATAATGTTATTTTTTTTCCTCTGTGTGATTGTGTAGTGTTATGCAATAAAAGATTATTTTTTCCTCTTTGTGTGTGATTGTGTAGTGTTACACAATTTCAAAACTAACATGTAAATTATAGGCCAACCTCCAGTAGGATGATGCAATTATGAGTGTCATATAAAGGTAAAGAATTTTCCCAATGACAATTTCTTCTTAGTGATTGCTATTTTTGCCTGTGAGGACATTTCGATCATGAATATTCTGTTGAACTGTAACAGAAATTTGTGCATCATGTTAATCTAATATTTTCAAGATTAACGACTTCTTATCCATCTTGTTGTACATGTTAGTTTTATTTATTGATTAGTTGTAGTCTTATCTATCGGACTGCTAATTTAGGTAGCCCATTCTTAAATTTTTATTAGTAAGCTATGTACGGATATTATTATAGTTATAAATGTACTCTTTCCTCTTGTAGCTACAAAGTAATAAGATGGGTAAAATTATGATTTATGATAGTATTTGAAATGTGATTATGGTCTCTCACGGACTCACTCTCCATGTATTATTTGTTTTTATTGTCGTATATGTTGCTTTTTGGCTTTTGCATTTGCAGCTGCAATGTAAGAGCCTGGTGAAGGTATGATGCATTTTTGCGGAAGGGCATCAAAGAATGTTTTTTTTCTAATCTATTCTATTTTGTTATGAGCAATCTTAAAGACTATTTGTACACAACTACTATGGCCTATGGAGGGTTATATACTGTAGAAAGATTTAAATTTTAGTTATTTTTATGTTGTCTAATAATAGGTGAGATAATGGTACATAGTTAATCTATAAAAGCATTTCTCCATCTCTATAATTCTCAAGTGCTTAACCGAATCTCTGTAAAGTTCAAACCATTCTTTGGTGAGCTACAAACCACAGAGTGGACATAAATTGCATCTATCGCATTGAAATACCTATGAAGCAATTCCATCTCTCGTAAGTTATGGTTTTCCTTTTCCTTGTCTAATTCTTCTTAGTCTAACTATTCTTACTTTTGAGTTTTGAGAATCAAGTCTTCTATACCCTAAGACATGGAAAATTAAAAAAAATGCGGTTCAGATATAATATTATTTTTTCCTCTGTGTGATTGTGTAGTGTTACGGAATTAAAGATTATTTTTTCCTCTTTGTGTGTGATTGTGTAGTGTTACACAATTTCAAAACTAACATGTAAATTATAGGCCAACCTCCAGTAGGATGATGCCAATGACTGATTCAAGCAATCAATATAGTGATTCAAGCAATCTTACACATTGTTGTACAAAAATCTACAAAACCACCAAAAGGTAAAAGTCAAAACATAATGGGCTTGCTTCAAAAATCTACAAAACTCAGTCGAGTTAAAAGTGAAAATAATGGATTTTGCGACAAACATGTACAAAACCCACAAAAGCTATCCTAGTCCAAACTGAAGCTCATAATTTTCAGTTGTGCTCCTGAGTTTTGCTCCTTTCAGTCCGGAGCTTCTTAACCATGGAAATACTATCCTAGTCCAAACTCCAAATTTTCAATTTTTATGGGTTATAAACACTTGTAATGTGATCAAGTTCATGGCTTCAATACTTATTTCAAGGCTCATAATTCCATAAGAATAAATTATCGGCTATTTTTTTAGTTCATTCCATTTGGTTCTATTCACATGTTGGAAGTTAACTCCAGTGAATCAGTGATAAGTGGAGTTCTTGATAAGTTCATGGCTCTTTTTCGTACATGTGTGCACTCTGGGGGCCAAAAGAACATTATTATTTTTCTTTATTTTTTCCTTTCTAATTTCATATGTGCTAAACTCTGCAGTCCACCAACTCGGGAATAAATGAAACAAAAGAACTGTAATTTGTAGGAGTGCACACAAAATAAATAAACAAACTGAAAGTGAACTACTCTGTATCAACTTCCAAGTAATTTTTTTTAATAATAGCACATCTAAACTACATCAACATTAAAAGTGAAAATTATTCAGTGAAAGAAAGTAAGGTTGGTAGGCTAAACTAAATTTAAAAACAATTTTAAAATTATTCATCTGGATTGTCATATCAAGAGAAAAAGGCACGTGACCAAACACCACATTAGTAGTAAAGAATCCATTTCCATTTCGTCATTATTGTGGTATAATGCTCTGGTCAAAAAAATTAGTAGTAACAAATACTCCTCTGTTTCAAAAAATGCATTTATAAGAGATATCTCAAAAATATATATATTTTTTAATTTTAAAATAACTTGACATTCTTAATTTATCCTCGTTGTTAACGTCAAGATCCAACGGTTTGCCCAATCACTGAACAAAGAGCTAATTCTTGCACATAAAATGGGCAAATAGTGTAGACATTGTATCTATTAAGTGCTGCCAATGACTGATTCAAGCAATCAATACAATGATTCAAGCAATCTTACACATTGTTGTACAAAAATCTACAATACCCGAAAAAGGTCAAAGTCAAAACATAATGGGCTTGCTTCAAAAATCTATAAAACTCAGTCGAGCTAAAAGTGAAAATAATGGGTTTTGCTTCAAACATGTACAAAACCCACAAAAGCTATCCTAGTCCAAACCGAAGCTCATAATAAAATAGCAAGAGGAGGAGGAGGCAGGAAGGTAAGGAGTTAAACCTCCACTATATTTCCAATTTAGCCCATTACTTTTCTTCTTTTCCGAAATTGAAGAAGTTTCCGCAAGCCTTTATGTGTTATGGTACTTAACAGTTAGTTAACACTTAATTTTTTTATTAATTTCCAGCACCTGCTAAGCCAAATTTAGTGGAGGTTTAACATATAAGTATTATGCCACATCCTGCTATTCTATGAATGACTCAGCAGCCTTAGTGGAGGTTTAAATCCTTACCTTCCTGCCTCCTCCTGCTCAAAGATAATAACTTAGCTCTTGTTTCAAATTTACACCCCAACATATATACTCTAGCCATACTACCCCTAATTTTACACCAAAAATTTTTTGTCGTTCGAGCCGAAAAGAAAATGTCAAAAGCGTATAACACAAATTCAGATCCAAAATTACAAATTAAAAACTACATAATCATACAATTTCATCTCTTAAACTAACTAATCAGGCCGTAATATACCTCTCTATAAAGTGTCACCATTCCACTTGGGTAGTCATTAAAAATAAAAAGTAGATAGTCACTATCTGCAAGATATGTTTCAACCAAATCGGTGTTTCCAACATTTACTATCCCACCAAAGATCTGCACACCTAGAGGGCAATAAAAGCACAGGACGCAAAATATGGTACCCAGGTACGACATTAAACTTGGAATGAGAGTTAGAAATGTGGAACAAAGGCTAGGTAATGACGTACATGCATTAAGAGCCTTATTAATCATAACATTCTTACAATAAGAAGATAGCGAGTCCATTCTCCATTTGAAAGAAAAGTTAGTCCCTTGGGAGACACAAAAGTTGTTGTTTCTCCAATAACTATAACCCAGGTGATAACAAAATTAAAACGATTTTGACCATCCCTCCAACAGTTCTCAAATCCATATGCGTAAAATTTTAGTGCCATTTCCAGGACATACAACCATCCAAAGACAAACTCTACTTTTTGCCAAACCTTATGTCTAGAGTTATTTTATATATCAAGAGTCATTTCAATAACAACAGCAGCGAGCTTCTTGATGAGAATGAAAATTACAACATATTCGAATATACGCCTTTGTACAAAGGTTTTCAGCTTCTGAGATAAGGGTGAATGGTAGAAAAGGAATTTTTCTAATCAAGGAAGGGAATCCTCTTTTTGAAATCTTAATGCGATAGCATTACAAAGATCAAAAATGGTATTTACCGTATGCGTATGAGATAAGGGTTGAAACGAATGAGATTGAAACTAAAGGAGAAGGTGGTAGCTGAGAGTAAGATCTAAGAAAGATAAAAAGGATAAGATTTTGAATGTGCTTTCTAAAATGATATTTACCGTTCACTATTTATGTGAAAGATAAGTGAAGCTAACTTATTTTTTTAAAGGGTTAGATTTATCCCAACTTTGGACGTTCCGAATCTTTGAATAGGCTTTGAGCGGAAAATTAAGAATCATGCAAGTTTGTATTTTAAGAGGAATTAAGGAGTTCAAAAAAAATGAATTTGCCACTATACCTAACAAAGCAAAAATACCCATTAACAAGAACCCAAAGATCCATGAGGAAAAGTTTCAATTCCAAAATAGATCAGTAATATAAAGTCAGGGTAACCATAAATTTTTATCTTGCTTTGTCTTCTAGTTGGGGTTGGGAGGTCTATTCATTTTAAGTTGTTTTCTTTAGATATGTTTCTTTCTGTGATCCCTTTCTACGTGTCTTCTGATTATGTTTTTGTCAAAATTTCCACAGCATTGCCTCTTCAAACGGTGATCCCATTTTTTAGAACCTTCACTTTTCCTAAACTTGAATAACAGGGAGGTGGGAGACTTGGATTAGTGAAGCTAACTCTTTTTTTTTGAAGGGTTAGATTTATCCCAACTTTGGACGGTCCGGATCTTTTAATAGGCTTTGAGCGGAAAATTAAGTTTTTTCAAAAACAATTGTGTTTTGCACTACGAATAGATGTATGTATGTATGTATGTTTAGTATAGATAGATATGTGCATAAACGTGTATAAATATATTAATGATGTTCAATCCAACTCTACTGAGAAAGTTTGAAACATTCATACCCCTATTTAGCTATTTTACTCTATAATCTACTAATCATCTACCAACCAACTTATGAAATAAAAAAGGAAAAGGGAAAAGCCAACCGATCTCTTTCCCACTCTTTCTGTTTCGTTCCTTAATCCCTCAATTATCTCAAAGAAAGAGATATATACAAATGTCATACAGTCAATAATTTTTATATTGACAAAATAATAATGGCAGAAGTAATAATAAGGTACATCAGATCATATATACATAAGCCATATGTTTATTTCTTAAGTTTATGCTTTATACCTCAAGAGCTCAATACTTCAGACGAATTCCCTTATATCAAGAATAACAGATACAATATATTTCGCTTATTCAAGACCCAAAGAAGCCAAAAAAGTTTATATATACTCAACAAAAACACCCCTCAATTGTCAAAAAAATTAGAGATACATATCAAACAGAAAAAAGAAATTAGAGATACATATCAAACAGAAAAAAGTAATAAAAAAAGGTGGCACCAATGATTTTTTTTTAAAACACACTTAAATACAGAGAGAGAAAAAGAAAGCTAAGAAATCTATAATTCAACAACCAAAATAGGGAAACATATCAAACATAAAAAATAAATCATAAAAGGGAGTGCCAAAGATTTTTGTGAGAAACACCAACTTCATCACAAATATGTAAAAACACAAATATATACAGAGAAAAAGAAAGCCAAGAAATGGGCAAACCTACCTGTATTAGAAAAGAGAGAATTTCAGTAGGAGAAATGTAGATTATATACAGATTCCCTTACACATATATTTCGCTGTTAATTAACTTATAGAAGAAAAGGAGTAGAATATTAATTACCTCGACTTTGTGAATTAACACCATATCCTCCCCCGTCTCGTACTCCTCTGCCGCCACCATCACGACTACCATCATCACGGCCGCCGCTTCCACCATATCCTCCTACCCTGCCACCATAACCCCCTCCTCCTCCACTACCACCATAACCCCCTCCCCCACTGCCACCTCCACAGTATCCATCGTCACTTCCTTCATAGACTCCACCGGTTGCACCATCCGCCTCCTCCACTGCCGCCATATCCACCACTGGTACTACCTCTGCCGCCGCCTCCACCTCCGTAACCTCTGCCGCTTGGCGGTAGAGCAGATCCGTTGATCTAGGGTTAACATTGATCTAGATTCCGTTGATCAGCTTGTCTCTCTTTTTCCTTTCTTTCCAGCAATTTTTCTCTCTATTCCTCCGTGTGTATGCTGCTGTTAGTGAAGATATTTGATTTCAGTCAATGGTTAAATTTATCCCAAAGATTTAACGGTCCGGATCTTTTAATGACTTTGAGCGGGAAATTAAATTTGTTCAAAAACAGTTCTATTTTGTATAGATAGATAGATGATCTAGATCAATCTTGTAACCTGAGAAAGAAGTTAATGAAGAAGATATTATGAATTATGATCCTTGGTTTTGCCTTTTTTTCCTTTCCTAATGAGCCCACTTCCAAAATTAAATTATAAAACTCATAAGTTTATGTAAAATGATATATTGGCTATTGATTATGTTAAAGATAAACTTTCCTTAGAATCTTATAAGTTTTATACTTGGATAGTTAATTTCAGACAAAGGTAGTAAATAATTCCTTCCTTTTCAAGTTGAATTTTTGGTATTATTATATGTAACTATGTTAGTTCCATTTATGAGGTCCGAATGCATTATGTCAATGGAGTGGTGACTTTTTGTTGTCTGTTGGCACATTATGCTCCTTCATTTCCTCGACAACTACTCAAGACTGGTATCTTGAAGCTAAAGCTTACACTCAAGTATTTTATTGAGTTCACTTGGGTAGTTGGATAGTGAAGGGGTTTGTTTGTTAGGCTGTCCTACTCATCCTTTAGCCCCATTTGGCTATCATGTGTTTACAACAAAGTCCATGACTCCCTTACTTGCACCATTAATCTTCCTATCTGTTACTGAACATGTGAGAAACCACCTGTACACTGCTTTTAATATACTAATTTAATTTTGTAATCTTCAAAGTTTGTGTTTCTAAAAGAATGTGTTGGACTTGTGTAGGTCACTTATTGCCAACTTGTCAGCTGCAAACTACTATAAAGTAGATCACTTGAAAAAGCCTGAAAATTGGGCACTGGATACTATATCTCTCCCCTTTTTTATAGACAACTTAATATCAGATGAAGTCCTTTTAGTATTTCTAAAAGTTTTTTGTTCTGTCGAGTAATTTTCCCATTCCCTATATTTCAAATTTAACCTTCAAAGTTTCATTTATTGTTGACATGTGTTATAGAAAAAACAGAATCCATCAAAACTAAAACGCCACCGACCCCAAAAGACAAAACACTCCACATTCAAACAACTTACTGCAATCAATTCCCATTATATCAAAAACAAATGCTTCAAAATTCAACCAAACAGTACTATAATCCAAAATTCATCAAAAAACCCCAACAAATCCAATAAAGCACAATCCAAAACAGCTCAAAATGTACTAAAAACTACATAAATACTAATCAGTAAACAAATTACATGACATAAGCAATAGAACAACCAATCATGAACACATATGAGCGAGTGTATAAACATAAATCACATATAGTAAAAGTGAAAAATTAACTGAGAAATAAAGATAGAACCATTACCTGAGAGAGTGAAGAACGTAAAAAGGATAGAGAAAAAACCCTAGAATTGAGATGCTTATGACTCGGGATAGAATTTAGCGGTAAAAATATATAACGTAGTAATTTCTCTCCTGTTGTAGACCCAAAACAAAGAGGTCAAAAGGGAAATTGAAGAACTAAAACGAAAGAGGAAAGAGGCAAAGGAAAGAGGGAAATTAGTTTGATAAATTAAGCACACAAAATCACGGAATTGACGTTGTCGACCCGAGACGTGGGGCACATCTTCGAACTCCCAACCTTCTGAAAATTTGAAGCGCGAGGTGGTAATGGCGGGGGAGTTGTGGAGCAGGACAGACGGCGGCAGAGGGCTCAAATCTATGGGGGTTTTATTGAGATGGTAACGGGATTGGGTAGAATGGGTTAGGGAGGAGAGTATGATAAGGTTTAGTAGTTAGATTGACATAGGGAATGATAGTACACTAGCTTAAACAATTTAAAGCAAAAAAAGGACTTGGTATTGAATTTCACCATCAATTTCATACGCAGTAATTTAAAACAGGATAAAATACTAATTTTTCTACAAAATTTGGCATCAATATCATCCTTGGGGATAATTCCAGTGACATCAATATATACTTTTTAATTTAATTAACACAATAACAAATAGTAAATATCTATTTTATTACCAAGAAACAGGTTACTTAAAAAAAAGGAAGATGGAGCACAAAAGACACAAAATTACAGTCTAGCATGACACAAACGCAAAAACTAAATCTTTATTTTTAAAAAGATAAGTACAAAGGAATTGATTATCAATTCAAAGGCAAAATCCAGCGAAACCAACAAAATGAATGTGGAAAGCAATCTACCAACAATATAAATGCATGAAGTTAGATAAAGAATCAAACTAAGTTTTAGTTATGCAGAAAATAGATAAAACAATAAAAGTCTTCCAAAACTGAATGTTCTGCCACAAAAGCATAACGATAGTCGAAAAATCTAATTCAAATGACAATAAGAGACACTTGCAGCGAAAAATTGAATATGAACATTGAATCAACATGTACAAAAGTTCAAATCGCAAATGAAAACAATATTATTAAACCAATAATATTGAAGCAAAATCAATACAAATTAATGTTGAAGCAAAATGACAATTAAAATGTCACTTGAATCAAGAGTACTCTACACAGAAGGTATAGATAATAAGCCTTAAGTTTGGTAATAAATGAATCAAAATTATGCACAATTCAAAATGAGATATCACAGCTTTTGTCTAGACCTGGCAGCAATAAATCACCAGACCTAAAATGAAGAAATCGAATGAGGGAGAACTAAAATGAGAGGGGAATTGGAGAACCAAAACAAAGAAGTCAAAAGGAAAACGAAAGAGGGAAAAAATACATGTAACTCGTCATAATTCAGTGTAAAAGGTTAGGAATTTCCTTCAATTCCTTTTAAATAAAAGCAATGCAAAGAGAAAACAAAAAAATACGTCAGTTGGTGAAATTATGACTACATGACTACCATCAAAGTTCCATTTCAACACCTTGATAAAATTTATTAAAAAATGGTTTTTAAGTCGGAAAAATAAAAATATCTCAGTCCATTCCCTATCATCCCAAACTCGAAATAGACCATCACTCACCACACTAAAAAAAGGAAAGTAACCGAAATAAGTCACTGAGAAAATCGGTAGAATTGCACAATCATGAGAGCATCAAGCTGATTTAACTTGTTATAATTAGATAAATTTAAAAAACACACTAATAGTACATATTTTTTCCAAAATCTATGTTGTTGCTTTTTAATGAGTATTATAGTGCAAATTCAATAATGTCAGCAAATATAGACAAACTTTTATCATCTAAAACAAACATGGGCAACTAAAAAAATACCAAAAAATGTAAACTTGCAAATACACAAGATAAAGGCTACGTAAAAAGGTTGGTATAATTTTAAGCTAAAATGCACAATGATTTTGTCCTTGTTACTCGGTAACACAAACCCAAAACATGAAACATGTGAACCAAGACAAAAAAACCAGCGTCACCTTGCATTATTTAAACAAACCAGAGCAGAAAGAAGTACTTTTTTTTCAGGCCATGGAATATCAGGGAGTACAAAAAAAGAACATCCTTTTTCTATCAACTGACATTTTTTTTTCTCATTTTCCTTAAATAATGATGAAAAAAATGAAAGCTTGACCAAGAAATTAAAATCATTTTGAGTTGCATTTTCCACATAAGTTCAAAGAAAACTTTTACATTGGAAAAAACACTTCAAAAAGGGACTTGACCAACATTTAAACAATTTTTTCTTCCAAAACCAATTTTAATTTATAGAAGTCTGAAAAGTTCAAATAACATAAACATCTGAAAATTTAGGAATAAATCTCAAGCTCCTTAAATAAAAACTGAAAAGGACCAATAAATGATAAAAACACAAACAAATATACTCTCAAGAACTCCTACCCATGTTGTGATGACAAAAGTAAAAAATAAGTCCCCATTAATTTATTTCAAGTGGGCTTAGAAGGATTTAACTATACAGCAAAAGCAGACTTGTTAATAAACAGAAAAAGTAAGTAATATAAACTAAAACTCATAGCTAAAATGGCCAAAGTTTATGCCAAAATAAAAGCTTGTTCAGTACAATCATTCTCAGGGGGAGAATATGTACCTCGGGGTTTTCTTCGCCGCCGTTTCTGTCGTCGGGAATCATCGCCGGTGGCAGTAGGTCGAGAATCATCGCCGGCTGCTGTCGTCGTTGGAGAATTAGAGAATCACCGCTGTCGTCATCGCTGGGAATCATCGCCGGCTGCTGTCGTCGTCGAAACCTATTAGAGAATGGCAGTGGGTCTTCGTCAGGAACTATTAGAGAATGGCAGTGGGTCGCCGCTGTCGTCATCGTCGGGAATCTTCTTCTTTGTAGAAATCGGTGGATTAACCTCAATCGTCGGGAACTATTCGAGAATGGCAGTGGTTCATCTTTGTAGAAATCGGGTTCGATTGAGGTTTATTGTTGGCAGTGGGTCGTCGGTTTGATTTAGATTGAAAAGAATTTTGAACAGGTAGAAAAGGAAGAAGAGCCTTAAATCGATGAGTTGAGGTTTTTTCCCTCAGTGCTGTGTTAACCTTAGTAACGAAGGGTCATATTTATCCAATAGTTTTGACGGTCTAGATCATTTAATAGGCTTGAGCGGAAAATTAAAGGTTTTCAAATTCAGTTGTATTTTGTGTATATATATATATATTTATATGCTGCAAATTTCGTTATATATATATTTCTACTGCAATTTCGTTACCTATATATATAATAGAATTACAGAATTTTATAAGGGGAAAATAATAATATTATAAGATAACTGTGAGTATTTGACAATTATGAGAATTTTAAAATATTATAAATTATTAATATTATATAATTATTTTTTTAATATTTATTTGCAACTCTAAAATGAAGGTAAGGACTAGGGATTAATTCCTAATTATTTTTTTAGTCTTAAACACGTGTTTGTAAATTGTATTAACCCGATTAATAGTGCCTGCTCCAATTTTATTTTATATTTTTGAACGCACCACCTCTAATCTAAATGTCCCACAATTTTAATTCAACGGCTAGAATTTATTCTCCTAGTCCATTTCTAACGCTATCAATAGCTTGCACGGTCCCGTAAAAAGCCTAAAATCCACTTTCTCTCTCCTCTCTCCGCCTATATCTATCCTCCTCCAATCTCTCTCTCTAGACCAAAACCTTCACTTTTTCGCACTCCTTCAAATTGAAAAACACCACAAACACACATCCCAAATTCTCTCTCACACACAAATACGCACAACCATGGCTTCTTCAGTATCATCACCGCGGGAGGAAAACGTGTACATGGCGAAGCTGGCAGAGCAAGCCGAGCGATACGAAGAAATGGTGGAATTCATGGAGAAAGTCTCCGGATCCTTATCGGAAACGGAGGAGCTGACCGTGGAGGAGCGGAACCTACTCTCGGTGGCTTACAAGAACGTGATCGGCGCGCGGCGCGCCTCGTGGAGGATCATATCGTCGATCGAGCAGAAGGAAGAGAGCCGCGGAAACGAGGACAACGTTTCGGTGATCCGAGACTACAGATCGAAGATCGAGACGGAGCTTTCGAAAATCTGTGATGGCATTCTCAATCTCCTCGACTCTCGGCTCATTCCTTCGGCTTCGGCTGGGGACTCGCAGGTGTTTTATTTGAAGATGAAGGGGGATTATCATCGTTATTTGGCTGAGTTTAAGACTGGAGCCGAGCGAAAGGAAGCCGCTGAGAGTACTCTTACTGCGTACAAAGCCGCTCAGGTTTGAAGTTTCTTCTCACTAGTCACTGCCTATGTGCACGTGTTTTTCTGATCTATTTATTGATTTCTCTCTTTATTTAATAATTGGGGATTTTTTTTTGTCTTGTATGATTATTGTTTCCATATACTCCGTGTTCCAAAACAAGGAAACTTTATATTTTCAAATATATCTCTACAATTTGCTAGAAATGTTGTAGAGGTGGAATGATTGTAATGTACCTATATGTTAGGAACTTATGCCACTTTATGGTCTGAAATGTATGTCTAATAATGGACAAAAATGGAAAATGTGTTTTTTAATTTTGGACGGAGGTTGTATTATTTATATTTGATTGAGTAATATTTTTTTCCTTTCTTTGTTGGGTTTCATGAAGATTGATACATTCGATGTAAAATGAAATTTTCTATTAAAAGTGCTGTAAGAAAAGATTAACTTGATATAATCAACCAATACAAAAGTTTACTAAAATTTTCTGAAAGTGGTATATCAGACCAAGAAGAAAAATTTAACTCTCAAATTGTGATGGAATTTATTTTAAGCGATATCTAGCTATCTATAATAATATTTCTACATATATAGATTAGTTGATATGTAGAATTAGGAAGGTTAATTATATTGCTGAATTTTTTTGTTATTTCTTAATTGCTTTATATTTATGTTCAGTTGTATAGGAATTTGGTTTGTAATGAATTCTTTTCTTTTAATTTGTAGTTTTATTTTCTTGCATTTGATTTGTTTAAGTGGTAAATGCATATGAGGCTTCTTATTCGTTAGGCTAGTCAGTTGAAAGTTTATTCAAACAACCCTCTCTTTTACAAGCATAAAAGTTTTCTGCTTCTCAGTTAGCTGGAGTAATGTCATTAGTATTAAGCATTGTGATATGTTAACAATTGATTTAGTAACTACACTTCGTTAGATGAAAGCATGTTGTGGAAAGATTATTTAGATTTAAAACAATTCAATGTAGCCTCAAATAATGTTACACATTTTAGTGAAAGCATGAAATTTTCTCTATCTTGATCAAGATATATTGTGGGGATATATGTTTTTTTAATAGGAATAAAGGATTGACAAGAAATTACTCATTTTGGAAAATGAACTTTTTGGTTGTTTTTGTTTTTTTTCCTTCCTTCCACTTGTGGACTGATGCATGACGAGTTGGTGAAAGTTGGTTAGAACAATATAAATGGCTTTGGAAGCCTATATGAATTAGAAGTTGTATTTTAATTAGTTTCTTTAATTTGTAGTTATCGTATTAGTGTCCAATTTAGGTTAGAAAAGTAGTTTAGGAGTATTATAAATTGTGATTTACTTCATTATTTGGAGATTATTGAATGATTAATTGATTAAGTTTTGCGTTGGAATTATTTGAGTGATATTAATCCTTTGTCCCAAAACCCCTGTCCCATCATTTTTGGTATCAGAGCCCAACCCCAAACCACCTTCTACCGCCCATACCTCTGTCCCAAAATCATTGTCTCCCGAATCGTGACTTCGGTTAAATCTAAATTAATTGTCCAGCCATCATACACCCATTATGTAGTAGACTATCATTTGCCCCTCACCAAAACATTAACTAGCACAAGAAAACCTTACCCAGACACAACCATAATCAACCCCAGTACAATATATATATATATATATATATATATATATACCAATCACAAGCCTAATCTCAGCCAGAAACCTAGTTAAACACAGCCCAAGTCGCAGCCTATAACGCATGCAAAAAAAGTAGAAAAGAGCCTTTACCGCATCACAACCATAGTTTTTATAGTTTTCTAGTTTAGTACTCCAAGTTTTCTAAAATGTTAAAATACTCCTTGAAATTTTACATATCAGTCCCTGTAGTTTCATTTTCTTTCATTTCAGCCCCTGAAGTTTCAACAGTTTCAGTTCAGCTCTTGTTTCTTTATACTTCCTACACTTGAGTTCCCCCCCACCCCACCCCACCCCACCCACCCACCCACCCAAATCTATATCCTTATTCGCAGAAACCATGGTTAGTGTTGAAAAATCAATGTCAAGTATATGTTACAACAAGACGAGCGTCTCAAGAGGATTGAAGACTCAATCACAACACTTGCTGCAAATGCTCAGGCATCTATTACAACACTTACAATAAAAGTTGTACTCACGGAACGCGTAGACAAGGGACAAGAAGATGCTCCTAAGAATTTTGAAGACCCCATTTCGGATCTTAATTATTTGAGACTACAGCAGCATGGCCCTAATCCACGAGTTAATCTTCATGTTCTAGATCCTAGGATGAATGGAGTGGCTATGGGATCGTCACACGCAATATGATGCTCGTGCTAATATATATTCACTTATCAAATGCACTACCAATTTCACTCTTACTTGCGCTATCGACGTGCCAAATTTGAAGCTTGCAAAGACTTCCTTGGTGATCCGACGTGATTGTTCTTGTGTTGATAACTCAACGGAGTCGAGTTTTTTTTCAGCGGAGGAGAAATGATGTAGGAGGAGACCGTAAAATTTGTTAAAACAATACAAAAGGTTTGGAAGCCTATATGAATTAGAAGTTGTATTTTAATTAGTTTCTTTAAGTTGTGGCTATCATATTAGAGTCGGTGTTCTAAAAATTCATGCCTAGGTCCGCCTAGGCGCTAGGCCCCCTTGGCGCCTTACCTAGGTCTAAGGTGGCAAAAAAATCACTCTGGGAAATTAGGCGGGGTCTAGATGGAGAGTTTTTTTTTAAAATTTTAATAACTATCCAAATCAGATCTTGATATATTTATTTTTCTAATGATTTACCATATTCATAATGCATGTTGTAGCATATCAAATCACAACAATAAGTGAACAATATCAAGTCAAAATAGATAATTTTATTATAGTTGTGATTTTTTGAACTTGTACCAACTTCAAATTATATAAATGATAATACATTTGTAATATTTAGTTTAATTCAATATAATTTTTAAATTTATGTTTAGTTTTTTAAGTTTTAATATTAAATTGAATTCTTGAAATTTTAAATTTTATTATTTAATTTAATAGCAATTTTGTTTATGAATAAAATTAATACATTAAAGATATGTTTGAACTTTCTAATGTAAACATTATAGAGTGCACTGCTCCCACCATCTCACCTTTCAAAGGAGTCTTTTCAGATAAATGGAATATTAATTGTTCTCATTCTTTGTTCTAATTGTTGTTTCAGATTGTAAAATAATGTTTTAAGGGCAGCATCAGGAGTTACAAGTTATAACTGTGAATATGAGTCCTTTTGTCTTGATTCTTTTGCAACTTATAGCATCTCAAATTACCGTGTCAATATGCTTCTTACATAATGAAGAGGTGATAGTGTTTTATTTTGCATTGTATGTGGCCGTCTATAGTTAATGTATTTTTATAATTCCAGGATATTGCAAATACAGAACTTGCTCCAACACACCCAATTCGGCTTGGACTGGCTCTTAACTTCTCTGTGTTTTACTATGAGATTTTGAACTCTCCTGACCGTGCTTGTAATCTTGCAAAACAGGTGAGTGATCCCGAATATAAATCATCCTGCACTTTCTGTTGGTGTCTTCAAATGTGTAAGAGTTGGAGAAAAATGGAGAGATTTGTAAAAAACTGTTTGCCATATTCATATAATAATTGTATAAGAATTTGTGATCCGAAAGGCAATCAAAATATTGACCAGTTTTGGTATGAGCGTGCAAAATGACTCCTTCTAAGGCAGTTGGATGTGAACCAGGCTGAGATATGCTAATGTTCTTTTTATGACTTGCCTTGACCAGGCTTTTGATGAAGCAATTGCTGAGTTGGATACCTTAGGCGAGGAATCTTACAAAGATAGCACGTTGATTATGCAACTTCTTCGTGACAACCTCACTCTCTGGACATCTGATATGCAGGTCTTGATTTTGTTTCATAGGATCGCTCTATTTATTATCATTTTTTACTCGTGGTTCACTATATACTTGTTTGCTCATCTCATTGAGGCATTAAAGTCACTCGATGAGCTTTTTTAGAACTACAAGTTTGTTTTTTTGCTCTTTAACTTCTTTTTTAATTATAATTATGTTTTTTATGTGAGAACTACAAGTTATAGCAAAGATCTTTCAATAATTTTTGGTTCTTGATGCAGGATGATGGGGCAGATGAGATTAAGGAGGCAGCTCCCAAGCACGACGGGGCAGATGAGATTAAGGAACCTGCTCCCAGGAAGGATGATGAGTAACAGTGAGGATAGCTATTCTCAAATTAGGTTCCATTTCTCCTCTGGTTGTTTTTATAGGGAAAGGTTATGGGTCTTTGATTTCATTACCCTTTCTTTAGTTGCAAGCTTCATTGATGAACTGTCCAATATGCTATATATACTTGTATTCTCAATCCAAATGTTGTTTTGAATGGTTTGTTTTCTAGATGATATAATCGAGTGCGTTAGATATGTATTGGTTTCCACATTTTTATTGTCTGGTGTCAACACAATAGACCAATTTTTGTTAATTATTTGAATAAAATAAGCCACAAATTTCTCCGAGTTTAATAAATTCAGGTGAATTTGTTCTAGTTTGAATATACAATTTCTAATGGGAGAAGCTTCATTAAATATTGTGATCAAGTTTCTCAGGATGGTAACATATAACTAAGGAAATTATTATTTTTGTATTAAAATAAGACATTTTCAAACAATTCTGCTCGTAAGAAAACATAGGGGATCTATTCATGTGAGAATACTATATTTTCACGTGAAAATATCATATTTTCACGTGAAACATCAATTCTCTTAATTTTTGTATTATTATTACTAGTATTATAGTACTCTTCTTATTTTAAAATATAAAATTATTATTAATTTTTTAAAAAATTAATTTTTGACATTTTTAAATTCAAAATTCACACATGTTTATTTAATTTTAATCAATATAATCATAAAAAATATATTTAAAAAATTACTAATTAAAAATTTTATTTTTTAATATTTTTTAATAAATATTATCAATTTTAAATTTTAAAATGTATCTAATTAATTTTTTACATTCAATAATGGTCTTGTAATTTAGACCCAAGATAGTATTTTATTTGTTGCATTTTATTTATTGCATATCCAATTTTTTTTTTTTAGTAGTTACTTCTTTTTATAAAGTGGCTAGTTCATGAAGGTAAATTGCAGTCTTCAAAAAATCTAATATTTTCCCAAAACTATTATTTTCATTGGAAATTATAAACTTTTTGCCGACAATGTTCATTTAAAAAAAATACTCCATCGACTTCGTTTGAATTTTTGAATAAAATTAATCAATTTTAGAATCAAAATTTATCTAATTTTATTTTAAATATAGGTAAAGAGATTATAATGTCAAGAAATTATATTTAATTTACTAAAACATTCAAGTTTTAAAATATAAATAAATTTACTGAAGTATCAATTTTGAAATTGGTTAATTTGAACAAAAAAATCAAATCAAATCAATTCTTGTGGGACAGAAGGAGTACAAAACTTACAACAATTTGTTGCATATTTATTTTTTACTAATTGGTAGCTCGTGCAATACCCATGTTACTTGGAAAAGTTAATTATATAATTTGTTAAAATTGTAAAAGTTTAAAATATATATTTGCATGACATATAAACTTTAGAATATTAACTTTTTTCAAACAAAAAATTACTATCCATATAATCAAAAATCATAAAAATAATGTACTTTGCAACTAATTATTAAAATTAAAATACCAACTAAAATCATGAATCAAACCCACATAAAAAAAAACCTATGTTGGATCCATATTTTTTACATTTTGAACGGTATCAAAAGCCAAGTACTTGGATCCTTGATGAAGGTGCAGAGAGAAGGAGCATTTCTTTGACAATCTTAGATACCCAAAATTAACAAAAGTACGCTACTTTGTACACTTTTGAAGCACAATAAGATATGGGACAATCAACTTTAATACATTAGTAATATTTAGTTCAGATAATCCCAAATAACAAATGACTAAAGACTGCTCAACTATTTGTGTTTGTTCACCTATAGGTTTTATTTATGAGAATTGATATTGGCATCAATGACAACAGAAGCAATAGCCACAATGTGGCATCAATATATAGATCACAACTAAGGTTCACTTCTAGCAATTTTGCAAACAATAAACTTTAAACTTTCGATTTTTCGTACATTTTAGCTCATAAAGTTTGAACTGAATTAAAATAAAGACCGTTTCTTAAATTTCACAAATTCAATCTTAAGTGCCATGACACAGAGTTAGAGGTTTGATTTTCTCTACAAAAATCTAAAGCATGCATATAAACCTCACAATGGCAGAGCAAAAAATAGAGGGATAAACAATTAAAATATCACAGTTGATATCACACAACTGTAGATACACAGTAAAAAATAAAGTATAAGCAATTAAGTTTACAGTTAAAAATGAAAATGCCCAAAATTATTTTTCCTACTGCAAACACAATGTACCACTTTTAATACATATATGGTACTGGCACAACACTACAATGCATCCCATGAACTGCAATGGAACTAAAATTTCATTGAATAGATGTAAAAACCCAAAACCCTAACAAGACTCGTATGAGTAAAATCCTGTTATAATAAAATTTCTCCGTTCTGAATGTGTTATGTGTTAATATATACTTTGTTTAACAAATTTGACCAAATCAATTTTTGTCCGAAAAACGTCGTGCTTGACACCTTGTGCTTAATTTTTTTTTTTCCGTATTCGGACTTTTCGGTAAAATTATTTTGACAAGTTGTTTTGTCGTGCTTACACTGACAAAACGCTTTGTCGTGCTTGTTAGGATTAGTGAGAAATTTAGGTTAATAGTCCTAATTAGCAAAACCCTAACCCTAATTTATAAACTAAACCCTAATTAGCTAATTAAACCCTAATTAGATTATCTTAACACCTAATCATGGTTAGTAAACTTCAATTAGGTACTAATTAACATTACTTAACATTTCTAATCATTAAAAACAAAACCCTAATCAAGATTAGTGAAGATTAAAGACTAATTAAGCTACTAATTAAACCTAACTAGCTCACAAGTAGGTTAGGAGTCACCCAACCAAGTTCCAAGGCTGCTCATGAGCTGATATCAAACCCTAAGCAGCACAAGTAACATTGAATCAGATCTTTGTAGAGGCAAGTTGTTCAAAAATGACCAAAAAGCCAAGTTAAAGAATTCTATAAATAGGAACCTTAGGGCTGAGCAAACTCACGAAATTCCTAAGCCTAGATATACTTATAAACTTACCAAATCAAGCCTGGGTGATAGCAGCAAAAACATCAGAAGCTAGAATAAAAAATTATTCAAGAAAAGGTACAAACCCTAGTTTATAATTAGCTCTTTGATCCTATGTTAGATTTGTTGTTTAGATGTTTTAGAATTATGTTTTAGTATGTTAGAAAGTATGTTAGATTGGTAGAACACGTTTTCATAACATCTAGATGCCTTAAATAAGTGTTTTAAGAAATCTGGAAATTTTGAAAAACTATGTCTGACAGTCGAATGTCAAGGCCTATAGATTCATATGTGTTTATGTTTTGGTCTGTTAATTGTTTGGTATTTGTAGCCTGTTAGTAGGTCTTTAATCTGGAAAAGAAAACAAGTTCATTTGAACCATAGATTTCAAGTTATAAGCAGTCAAAGTGGGTTGACCGTTCACGGATTACAGTTTTCTAGGTTACCCAAAAAACTCATGAATAGTTGAACCGGCTACTTTGACCAAATTGTTTAATCGTCTTCTATTTGTTATTTTTGTACGTTTTTGTTATAGATTAATACCCTGTTATATGTACTACATATCTATGATCTTAAATTGAACAAACAACGTATAGGTTTACTGAAATTAATGGTCGAAATCCATTGACCGAGCTTAACGAAGTTTTCAGGGTTTTCCAGAAAACTGAAGAACACGAAGAACAGCGTTTAGCTGTACTTTGACCAGCATAATTAGAGACTATAGATTTATGCTTTGTTCATGTTAATGTTATATATATGTACCCTGACATATATACTACATATTACAACAAACACAACACACATCTAATACACAGAATCAAAGATATTTAAGACACAAAATCGTTGACCGGCCATGACTACTGTTCTGGGTTACCCAGAAACTCAAGAACAGCTCTGACAGTGACTTTGAGCCTCTATAACTTCTTGTTATATGTAGGTTAAAGCCTAAAATTTGTTTCATGTTATACTACTGTATTAGTATTACAACATTAACTCTTGAACAAACCAAAAATCATTATCAGTAGCAATTTAAGTAGTGGTCAAATTAGTCACTCGACCATTACCAAACTGCTACCCAAAAACTCAAGAACACCTACAACGACACTTTCTGTCATTGAAGGGTTTTACCGAAAGACAAAAAATATTTTTCTAAAAATAAATTATAAAAATTAGAAATAATTAAGAAATAAGTATAAATAAATATAAAAATAGTTTTAAAAATTATATTAAATTATTATAATTAAATTCTGATATTTTTACATAAATTCAATAATTATTTTATATTATTTTGATATTATTAATAATTAATTTATTAATAAAGAAATTAGAATAATTATTTATAAATACTAAATAATTATGGAAAAATATTATTATTGATACAAAAAGCATAATAAATAAATATAAATGATTTAATAATAATAATCAATATTTTTGTAAAATTTTAAGTAATTATTAATTACTTATAAATAGAAAGAAATGAATTAAAAATCATTTAAAAGATAAATAAATGTTTTAAATTTCTAAAAATTATTATAATGGATATATAAATTATCTAAAATTATAATAAATAAAATTTAGTCCATATAGTAACTTATTCAATATTCGGTAAGCATTAAACACCGAAACCCTATTGAATCTAACTCGATATTATATAAATGTTTTAATTGAGTATTGTTATCAATACTAATGTGTTAGATTTATATATATGAACATCGTAGGTATTTATTAACGATTGAATAGCATAACTTGACTGATCTACGCTCAGGCAAGTTCTTCTTAACCCTTAAACTACTTTTGCAAATTTCTTAAACCTATTTACTCGTTGAACAAGATTTTTATCTTGATATGTTGTTGATATAATATACTACACCTACAATTGAATTACCTTTTATTTGTACATTTATTGCTATAGCTTCAGCATAACTAAGAAATGAATTTGTTTATTCATATGATATTGTTTATTGAGCATAAACTGTTGTGTTAAACCAAATTGTTTTGGTAAGACATCCTATACTGAAGTTGGGTATCCTGTAAGGGATTGATGTTTGGTCAATTCATATATTGATAGTAATTTAGTGTATTTTGAGAACTATAGGATGATATGAATACTCCTAAGATGTTGAATGGGCTGATCCCCTATCTTACATCTGAACAAAATTTCTAAGTCTGTGTGACTGACAGAAATAAAGAAAAATTCCAGAAATGGTTGAAATTAGAAATCCAGAAATGGTAACAACTATCAGTCAAAGTTTGAATTGTTATTTTCTTCAAATCCTATATTGTTATAAATACAAAACTTGCTGAGCATGTCATAGCTCACCCTTGCAAATTATTCCCTTTATAGTTTTAGATGGTAATCCTGGAACACATGGAGTAGATAAAGGGAAGCGTCCCTACATAGATTAGATTATATTCTTGTCTGTTTGAATACCTTGTAATAAGAACTCGATATGAGAATCATGTAATCGAATCTTAATATTATGATATATATAACATCTTTTATTTCCGCAACCGTATTTTCTTACATATATAGATGTAAAATTAGACTTCTTCGAATCTAGTTGAGATCATTGGGAACTATTTATCTGAGTGAGAGTATTAATAGCATGGACTGTTCATGTTGTTATTAATACTCTGGATTTCAGATAGATAGGTACTATCGATACGATAGTATAAATTTATTTGGCATAAACTATACATCTGGGTGAGGGTATTAGTAATATGTACTGTTCATGTTATTACTGGTAATCTGAATTTCAGATAGATAGACTCTAGTCACAGATACAGTTCATATATCCAAGTGAGGGTATCCAAACACAGTAATAGTTCTCTTGAGAATTGACATCTGTTATGGGATACTGTAAATTTTGGATCTATGAGAATTATATTGGATAGTCCCTTTATTTAATGTAATCTTATAATCAGATACCATGGGTGTATAGATTTAAATGCATTATATCAATTCATAGTAAGCACCATATCAGATATCGTGGGAGTATAGATATGGGGGCGTTATAATAGACACATGTAGTTGCACATAAAATATAAACACACACACACACACACATATACATAGATATAAACTTCTCGTGGTTAATGCAAATTGCTAATTAGATTTATAATAGAAACCCTTGTTCTTCACATAAACTAAACAACCAAGTAGCTGATTAACAATTTTAAAAACAAATGAACTGAAGCCTGAAAGTAGTACTTGGTCATAGAATTTCAACAAATGAACATTACACTCGAAGCATACCACATTTTCAGTTCCTAACAGCTAAAGTTCTTAAATAAAGTACACTGTTACAACATAAAAATGTTGATATCGCAGCAGCTAAACTAAACTAAGTATGGCAAATAAAATCAATGATAGTTGAAACATAAAAGACCTATCAAATTTAGAGTAGTAAAATGAGTTTACTTGGTATGATTGTGAATATATATACACATCCCATGCCATTCCAAATCTGTAAATTTTAGTATGCTATAAAATTATTTCATTTGTCCTACTAAATTCATAAATTAAGTCCACAATTTCAAGAATCCCTTTATAGATTATGGCCTCTTCTCAAGTTCAAATTGTTTCATCTTGTGTTTTGAGAGAGCATAATAGGCGAGAAAGATAAATAGAAAGCAATGCTCATGTTGCTATGTAGAAAAATCATTCTACTATCTTTAACCACTGCTGCAATTCAGTCTTCAATATCTTTAACTTATCATCCATATTCATTTTTTCAGGGACTAATCAAAGTGAAAAAAATATAAAAGAAATGATAGTGGATTAAAATTTTGAAAAAAAAACACTTCTTTCTTCTTTGTAATTTATTATCTAGTATCTACTATCTAGCAATTTAGCTTAATTTTGTTTCAAACTCATTAGAACAACAAAACCAGCTAATGCTTGCTGCGAAGTCAAATACCTCAAGGTTTTAGCTAATTTGTAGGAGTCTTTACGGAATGATTGATTTCCCATAAAACTTGTGCTGCAAATTCATATACAAACAAAACCCATATGATTAAGTAAAATAGAATTGCTACCTCAATCAAGTAAAACTTTGAGATTCTGTTTTCTAGAAAATTAAAAAAACAAATGTAAAGTTTTAGTTAGTTTTCCTATCATCTTTCTGAGCGTTAGCAACTTTTCTCAATTACTTAAAAATAAATCAAATATATCTACTTCACCATTCAAAATTCAACTGCACTTTAGATCTTACAATCCAAAAATGACATCGAGCATAAATACTATACACATCTATAAATATAATACCAAAAAATCAACATAACAGTAATAAGCATAAATAAAATGACTAATTCAACGAAATTCAAGAAAATTGTAGCTCATATTACCTTAATAATGAGTTATATCATTCAACAATCGAAGATCTATACTTCAGATAAGGCAAATAACTCGATCAGAAACATCGACTCCATATACATAAAATAAAACTTAAGAGAAATTTGCAAGTTATACACTTATACTACTTACGGAAGGGTCGGTGGGCAGTTGCTAAAATGCGTCGGGTGGAAGGGACTTCACTTTTGGCGTAGGAAGGAGGGAGAGATGTCTTTCTTTCTATACGTATAAATAAACAGAACAACCAAATTACATAATAAAGAGTTTGTATATATATGAATAAATAATGAATAAAGAGTTTATATATATATATATATATATATATATATATATATATATATATATATATATATATATATATATATATATATGAGATGAGTGAGATTTGGGTACCATTTGGGAATCGAATAAGGACATTCGATTTACATATTCTTTTACAACCGATAGTAGCACCATTTTTCTTTTCTTTGATCAACACCTTCGGAAATGGAAATGGAGTAAAATCTCTCAAAATTACGCAGATAGCCCCAAATTCATGGGTTTTCAATCTCTTCCTCAATAGTCTCAACGCTTTAGCCCTATCCTCCCTTGACCAAAACCCTAATGTCGCCCTTATATTCCTCTCCACGGTGACCAGACATCGACCTCAAATCCCTAACCTCCATTTCCTTCATTTCAGGTCAATTCCAGTCAGCAGATTGAGGAAACACAGGCGAACGCCTCCGCCGAGACATCCTGTTCATGCAACAAACGATCACGACTATAGAGAAATACAAGAAACCGATTATCGCCACTATCCACAGGGCTTGTGTTGGTGGTGGAATTGGTATTATTACGGCATGTGTAATCCGCAGCGGTAAATAACCTAAATATGTGATGGATAGAAAGAGAGGAACAAAGCGGAAGAGGAGGTGAATCATGGAACGAATCTTGGGTTTGTAAACGGATAAGAAGATAAAGCGATGAAGAGACCGAATTAAATCGAGAAGGGGAGCGGAAGAGATCGAACGATAACTGGTTTATCGAGAAGATAAAGCGATGAAGGGGACCAAATTCAGACCAAATATAATTTATTCAAGAGAGGAGAAATAAACTGAGTCAATTTTTAATTAAGTAAGGGTTGACTTAGTGAGTTTTCCAATTTAAAGGATTGCCCTTACTCCCTTTATATATATAAGTAATAATTGGTCAAGTATATTACTTCTTTTTTATAAAATGGCTAGTTCATAAAGAAAAAATGTTTACGTGTTAGCGATAGCGATTGTAGCAGTAGTAGTGTTTTACAAACGCAACGACAGTAGCGTTTTACAAATGTAACGGTTACATTGTTTGCAGCGTTTAAAAAGTTATGATCATGACTGTTTACCATCAACTTATATTATTCAAATTATGATTCTTGTTTAGTTAGAATTACAATAGTTGCAGCTAAAATAGTGTAAAATCTGAAAAGTACATGATTTATTTAGCTTGTTTAAATATATGCTAATAAATTAATTATGTAATAATACAAAAATAATATTTTGTGGAAAGAAAATTAATATAATATGTAATATCATTTTTTACTTATTATTTTATTATTATATTATATTAATAATTATAATTAATTTATTAATATAACTAATTATTCTTATAACTCTCTTGTCTTTCTCTCTCCTAACCATTTCATCATCTCCTATAACTTTCATCTTTTCTGTTCCTTTGTTTTTCTTTTATTCTTCTGATTGATCTATCTCTCCTCTTTCTCATCATTAATTACCAATAATCACAATAATTCTTCTTTTTTCATACCCACCTCTTTCTTCGATTTCCTTAACTACCAGATCTCCTCGATTTAGAAAGAACAAAGAAGGAAAAAAAACAAATTTGGCCACAGAAGGGGAAAAAAAGATTCGGGGACCATCGATCTGATCTCCAGCGATGGCCAGTCTGTAGCGACGAGCGATTACAGAAGTGCACTCGAAGTTGAGACTTCTTAAAGGTAAGGATAATATGGTTAAATTTTGGTGTCAACGTTGGTATTTTTCCTTTATAGTTTTGAGATCGTGGATTTTAGAGGTGATTTTGGAAAAACTGACATAAATGTTGACGGGGTTCGAAAGTTTGATTTTAAAGTGGATCAATTAGACAAAGTCGACAGTTGGTAAAGATTTAAATAGATGTATCAATTCATCCGAATTTTTAGGTTTTGAGATGATCCATTTTGTGACTTCGTAAAATTGGTCCGCAACCATGATTTATAGAGTTCGGGGGATTGCTTAAGTGAGGGAAGGTGTTAGAAACTTCTAACTTCTGTAAAGCAAAATTATCATTTTCTCAATATTTTCTTTAAAAGATTTAAATGAATTTTCTTGAGGGACGTGAAGTGTGTGTATGTGTTCTGTCTTATATGAATTATGTCATTTAGGAAAAAATAGGGTATCTTTTTTTAGAATCAATTCGATTTTGTAATTTAAAATTGAAATCTAGGGTGTCGTCTCCTAAATGTGAGTCGAATCGCGAAACATAAGGTATTGACTCCTATGTTGTCTAAGTCAAATTTAGGGTATTGTCTCCTATAAGTCATGAAATGTAAATAACCTAGGGGTCGTCTCCTAAGGTCAAGTCATGGAATCTAGGATATCTGTTGTGAATGCTTTATTTACTCGCAAGTGCACGAATTGAATACTAGTATAGCCTACAAGTGCGATGTCAACCTTAAGGAATTGACGAATGAAACATGATTTTCTCACTCACTAATTTTAATTAACTCCTAATCTATCTTAAAATTTTTGAGAGAATTTTTATCAACTAAAAATACCTAAATAAAAAAATTAATGATGAAATACTAGGGTGGCAGAGTCATATAATTGATGTCATTTTCCTAATATTCATGCCCAATACTCTACTCTATATCTCGCGCTAGTTTGGTCTCTCGACACTACTAAATGCGGAAAATAAAATCAATTAAGTCCAATTAATTTGTAAAATCAAATTTTTAATTCTTTCATAGCCAAACATATGTATAAAATCAAAACACATTATTTTCATCAAAACACATTTTATATTCACTTTTAACAAATTATAAACTGAATGCAATAAATAATAATGGGAATCCAACCTTATTTTTTTATCAACAAAAATAGGCATTCAATAGAAAGAATTATTTTTAACGCAAAAGCACTAAATTAGTAGAATAAATTGGCATGAATATTTGCAACAGAATCAATCAATTATACTCATCCTTAACCCTAGAAAATAATCTAGCCTAACACGCTTGAAATTGGAACGCAAAACATAATAAAATAATACATAATTAAATAAACAGAGTACTTACTTGGCATGAATATTTGCAATGGAATCAATCAATTATACTCATCCTTAACCCTGGAAAATAATCTAGTCTAACATGCTTAAAATTGGAACACAAAACATAATAAAATAATACATAATTAAATAAACAGAGTATTTACTTGAATGTAATAATTAATTGAAAAAAGAAATGAATTAAATGGTACTTCAAATTCTGAATTAAATAAACAGAGTATTTACTTCAAATTCTGGATTTTTCAACTCCAAAAATGGTTTAAACGATGGCCATTCACTTTAAACACAGTACCATCTTTGGGACTCTAAATCTTAATGGCCCCATAAGGATACACCTACTGGACTTTGAAAGGCCCGAACCATTTAGACTTCAACTTCCCTGGGAATAAATGCAAACGAGTATTATATAAAAGGACACTCTGGCCAAGATGAAAGGATTTCCTAAGAATCTTTTGATCATGCACCGTTTTCATTCTCTCATTGTATGATTTTGCACAGTCATAAGCATCATTCCTTATCTCTTCTAGCTCGGCAATTTAAAGTTTTTTATGATTTTCGGCCTGGTCAACATTAAAATTCAACTGTCTAATAGCCCAAAAAGCTCTATGTTCTAACTCAACAGGCATATGACATGACTTGCCATACACTAAGTGGTAAGGGGACATTCCAATGGGAGTCTTGTATGCAGTACGGTATGACCACAAAGCATATGTTAATCGGACTGACCAATCCTTCTTGTTGGGATTTACCGCCTTCTCTAAGATATGTTTAATCTCCCTATTTGAAATTTCAGCTTGCCCACTAGTTTATGGGTGGTACGCAGTTGACACTTTATGAATTACTCCATTCTTCTTCATTAGATCTTTAAATGGTCTATTGCAAAAGTGCAAGCCCCCATCACTAATGATAGCCCGGGGTGTACCGAATCGTGCAAGAATATTCTCTTTTAAAAATTTGACCACCACTTTGTGGTCATTTATTTTGCATGCTATAGCCTCTACCCACTTTGAGACATAGTCGAAGACTACTAAAATATAGAGATTGCCAAATGAGTTAGGAAAGGGTCCCATAAAATCTATTCCCCACACATCAAAGATTTCTACTATCAAAATGGGATTAAGGGGCATCATACTTTGTCGCATGAGACTACCTAACTTTTGACATCTCTCACAAGCAACACAATAGACATGTGCAACACAAAATAAGGAAGGCTAATAAAATCAACACTGCAAAACTTTAGCAGCTATCTTCTTTCCACTAAAATGGCCCCCACATGGCTGATCATGGCAAAAGGAGAGAATTTGCATTTGATCCTCCTCAGGGATACATCGCCTAATTACCTAATCAGGATAATACTTGAAGAGATAAGGATCATCCCAGTAAAGGTGCTTCACCTCAGATAAGAATTTACATTTATCTTGCTTAGACCAATGATTTGGCATTTCATGTGTGACAATATAATTAACAATGTCCGCATACCAAAGTGACTAGGAAACATGCATAAGCTACTCATCAGGGAATGTCTCAGCTATGGGCAAAGGATCACTTGAGAATTTAACTGTAAGTCTCGATAGGTGATCCGAAACAACATTCTTAGCTCCTTTCTTATCTTTTATCTCCAGATCAAACTCTTGTAGCAAAAAGACCCACCGAATCAGCCGCGACTTTGTATCTTTCTTAGAAAGAAAGTATTTCAAAGCGACGTGATCTAAATAGACAATGACTTTAGATCCCAATAGATAGGACCTAAATTTGTCTAAAGCGAGTACGACTGCTAACAACTCATTCTCTGTGGCAGAATAATGGAGTTGAGCATCGTTCAAGGTCCTGGTTGCATATTAAATCATATAAGGGACATTATTAATTCTTTGACCTAAAACTGCCCCAACTACATAATCGGAGGCATCACACATGATCTTAAATGGAAGGTTCCAGTCAGGGGACCGAATGATAGGTGCGGAGGTTAGAGCAGATTTCAAAGTCTCAAAGGCTTTTAGGCATGCTTCATCTAATATGAATGGGGCATGTTTAGCGAGAAGACTACATAGAAGTTTAGCAATCTTACTAAAATCCTTGATAAAATGCCTATAAAAACCAGTATGACCTAAGAATGAGCGAATCTCGTTAACCATTTGCGAGGGTGGCAGGTTAGAGATTAATTCAACTTTAGCCTTGTCTACTTCAATTCCCTCTTTGGAGATGATATGCCCAATAACAATTCCCCTTTGTACCATAAAATGACATTTCTCCCAATTAAGCACTAGATTCTTTTCTCTACACCTCTCTAAGACTAAAGCTAGGTGTTTCAAACATTCCTCAAAAGAAGAACCAAATACCTCTCTTAGCTTACATTGTTGATACTCAAAAAAGGTAGTAGAAATTAAGGATATATTCGTGGTGAGAGAATTTTAAGATGTATTTCCGAACGATCTGCCTGGTCTTTCGCCAGATAAAGAAATCAAATTCTTCATAGACTTAGCACCAGGAATGACACTGATTTTGAAAGCCCCATATCGTATGGCGCTAGTAAAAATGAAGGAATTGATAATACAATTGCAAGAGTTGCTAGATAAGGGTTACATATGACCGAGTGTGTCTCCTTGGGGAGCACAAGTGTTATTTGTAAAGAAGAAGGATGGATCCATGAGGCTTTGTATCGATTATCAAGAATTTAATAGAGTAACGATTAAGAATAGATATCCGTTACCAAGGATAGATGACCTTTTCGATAAACTAAAAGGAGATAAGTGTTTCTCGAAAATAGATCTACAAATGGGTTATCACCACTTTAAAGTGTGGTAGGGGGACATATCAAAGTTGAAATTCCAAACTCATTACGGACATTTCAAATTTTTGGTAATGTTATTCGGGTTAACGACTGCTCTGACAATGTTTATGGACTTGATGAACCGAGTCTTCAAGCAATTCTTAGATAAATTCGTAGTAGCTTTCATCAACGATATATTGATCTACTCAAAGACGGAAGAAGAACTCGCTGAACATCTGATGATGGTTTTGGAGGCGCTTAAAAAGGAGAAGATGTATGCAAAATTTTCTAAGTGTGAATTTTGGATGAAGAAGGTTCAATTCTTAGGACACGTGGTGGATAAGGATGGAATTTTAGTAGACCCTGCAAAGGTAGAAGCAGTGAGTAATTGGGAACAACCGAAGACGACTACCGAATTAAGAAGTTTCTTAAAGTTAGCTGGGTACTATCGAACATTTATCCATGATTTTTCTATGATAACAACCCCGTTGACCAATCTAACGAGGAAGACGATGAAGTTCATATGGATGGACAAGTGCGAAGAGAGTTTCCAAGAATTGAAGAAGAGATTGAGTGAAGCGCCTATATTATCCTTACCAGATGATACGGGAGGAGTTGTGGTGTACAGTGGTGCATCGCACAGAGGACTTGGCTGTGTGCTAATGCAACATGTCAAGGTCATTACGTACGCGTCGCGATAACTGAAGGATTATAAAAAATGATACCCTACTCATGACTTAGAGTTAGCGGCAATAGTTTTTGCATTAAAGATCTAGATGCATTATTTGTACCGAAAAAATGTGAGATATACACGGACCACAAGAGTCTAAAATATATCTTCACACAGAAGGAGTTGAACATGCGTCAGAGAAGGTGGTTAGAATTAATCAAGGACTATGACTGCGATATTCTTTATCACCCGAGGAAGGCAAATGTAGTAGCTGACACGCTAAGTAGGAAAGGAAGGGAGAAGTTATTTCAATTGACAACTCAGGATGAGTTAATAAGGGATATATAGAAATTAGAGATAGAAGTAAAGGGACTGGAGAAGTCAAGAGAAAGATTATTTACAGTGGAAACTCATCCCACCTTGTTGGACATAATAAAGGAATCACAAGAGAAGGATGAAGAATGCGAGAAAATCAGGAAGAGGATCACAGAAAACGAGGAAGAAAAGTTTAAGATGGATAGAGACGGTATTTTGAGATTCAAAGGGAGAGTGTGGGTTCCAGCGATAACCGAGTTGAGGGAAGAAATTTTTCATGAGGCACACAATACGACGTATTCCGTTCATCCCGGAGGCACGAAGATGTATCGGGATTTGAGGCAACATTTTTGGTGGCCAATTTAAAATGAGAAATTGCGGAGTGCGTTAGTTGATGTCTTACATGTCAACGGGTCAAAGCAGAGCACCAGAGGCCAAGTGGTCTACTTCAACCATTGGAAATACCAGAGCTGAAATGGGAGCACATTATAATGGACTTCATGGTGGGACTTCCAGTCACGCAGAAAGGTTTTGACGCCATTTGGGTTATCGTATATTGACTAACGAAGATGGCTCATTTTCTACCAATCAAGATCCGATATAGTTTGAATCAGTTAGCGAATCTATATGTAAAGGAAATAGTTTCATGACATGGAGTGCCAGTATCGATTGTCTTTGACTAAGATCCGCGCTTCACGTCAAAATTCTATAAAAGCTTGCAAGAAAGGATGGGAACACAGCTGAGGTTAAGTACCGCTTATCATCTGCAGACAGACGGAAAAAGTGAGCAAACGATACAAACATTGGAGGACATTGTGAAACCCCAGATTTTATGAATAAAGAATTAATTTTCTCGAAATAATTTTTTTAATATTATGGTGTGAATTTGAGATAATATTATAGTTGTGGGTAGTATTTATAAATTTTGCAAAGTATGCAAGTTGTTATATTATATTCGATTGGTCAGGGAATATTCTTTGTGTCGAAAAAATATTCGTACGACAGTACAATTATTGGTGGACCCCACAACGAAATTATTGTCGGATTGAGAAAACGACAAAAATATTTTATTGAAAATAACGGTGGAAGTTTTACCGTTGATACTGTTGAACTACTGGGTAGTAAAAGTACAGTAATACGCGTTGTTGCATAGTAGCACACAGTATTGATTATTGATATTTATGTGAGAAGTCACTCAGTTTAATTCAATTATTGTCGATTAATAATATGAATTATTATAGCGATGATGACGTTTTGTTTTATTCGTATTATTAACGTAATAAAACAGAAACATCTTTTTATATAAAACAGAATACTTTATTAAAGTTATTCTATAAATAGAATATATTATATTTTATTATGCATAGTGTTGCATAGTGTTTTGCATAGTGTTGCATAGTGTTTTGCATAGTGTTTTGCATAGTAAAATGTTTTTATATAAATAGAATATATTATATTTTATTTAAAAGATTTTTCTTTAAATATGGACCGTCAGATTAAAGTAAATCAATCTGGACCGTTCATGGATTAGTTACTATGCATTCTATTTTCCTATAAATAGAAGCTCATTCCTTCATTATTTTCTTACGAATTCATTGAAACTCTAGAGAGAGAAATTATAGAGAGAAGCTATAGAGAGAAAGAAGAAGAGTATTCTGCTACTTCACTACTTCTATATCCAATTTCTGTTACGGTAAGGGGTGTTATTCTTTCTTATTCATGAAGAGAACTATTGTTATTCCATTTCTTATTATTCTGTTGGAATAACCTGTATACGCGGTCTACCCTATACTTGGTGACATTTTTCTATCATTCTGTTGGAACATCCTGTCTGTGTGTTTTACACCGGACCTGGTTCCGTCTTTATTATTATTCCGTTGGAACATCCTGTCTGTGTGTTTTACACGGACCTGGTTCCGTCTTTATTATTCTGTCGGAATATCCTGTCTGTGCTATACGCCGGACCTGGTTCCATCATTTATTATTCCGCATTTATTATTCTGTTGGAACATCCTGTCGGTGTGAATTTCACCTGACCTGGTTCCGTTATTTAGTATTCTGTTGGAATAACCTGCATATGCGAAGTTCCGCATGCATGATGATTTCTTTTGTTATTCCATTCTTTATTATACTCAGTTGGTTAAAGTTTTGACTTCAATACTCCATGAAATTAGTAGAATATCCTTGATATTTGCGCTTCATCCAGTATCTTTTCAGGAAAATATTCTTCTGAGCATTCTTGAATTTTACACCACAAAACAGTATCGTGTGGACAATTTGGACGTTATTGGTTCATGGACAAATTAATTCTTGAACTTGTTTTATTAATTTCTTATATTATTGTCATCATCCTCATGTTTATGTTATGTTGAAAGTCATCTGTGGCCTGTAGTGCATAGATGGACTTGGTATGATTATGACCAGGGATTATGCGGTGTAATCATGACCGTAATATTACAAATGATGTGGAAAAAGTCCTCATTGACCCGTAGTGCATTGATGGACAATTTTTGGTATGATTATGGCTATGGATTCTCTTCGGCCGTAGTGCAAAGATAATTGTTTTATGGCATGATCAGGACCATTGATGAAAACACGATTATCTTTGGCCCGTAGTTCATGGATAATTCGTGGTCGTGATACTAATGAATATCCTTGGCCTGTAGTGCAGGGATGACTTAATGATGTGGATTATTTATTGAGCTGAGTCTCAGCGATAAAAGTGATTAAAAACTTTTTAAATCATAAAAGATAGTAGATTCTATTCTCTACTTGACTCTTTTAATGGATTGCTTATTCCGCTGCAGTTAAACTTGATGTCTATTATATTTTATCAGTTTAACATTGTTGGAGACTAATGATAATTTATTCTGCATTATCTTAGTCATAATATTTCTTACTGGGCTAGTTGAGCTCACCCTTTCTTTCACTGTTCTCTTCAGGAAATGAGAACATAGCAGGGACTAGTCGGGGAATGGAGTGACGGTCCAGAGGATAGCATTAGTAGTCCTCACTATTCTGAGAAATAGTGTATTAATAATTGTAATGAGGACTCCTTTTGAGTTTGTATGATCTCTAGTAGACAATTATTGTATTCAAACTCACAGTTGTATTTTGTCGTATTATACACGACAGTGGTATTAGTAAGTTGTATTTGAATTCTGTACCATGTATCTGACGACTCAAGATGGGTGATGTATACCTAATTTTGGGGGCGTCACAGTTGGTATCAGAGCTTAGGGATATGATCCCTGGCTAAGATGTGAGACTAGAACTAGGAGGGGAGAGACAGAGAATTCCTTCGCTAGTATGACCTACTTAAATTTATTTTATATTTAAATTAGTTGGTCAAAGTTTAGAGATATTATGTTACATGTCAATTAATCTTTGTTTTGTGGCAGTGTTTGAAAATGGCATCTGAGAATGTTGAGATTATCAATGGAGCACAGGAGACCGTTGAGTCTCCACAGATCAATAATCAGGATAATGTCCAACTAGAGGACAATACTCCTCATGAAAATAATAACACCGATGAAATGGTGAATGATGGGATGGTCAGAGACTTTATGCAATTTATGCAACAACAGGCTAAGACAGCTCCTGTCCAAAATGTAGGTAGAAATACTGATAACTCTCGGACGGTCACCGCTAAGCAGTTTAAGGAGCAATTCATGCAACAACGGGAGAAGGCGGCTCCTGTTCATAATGCAGGAGAAAACAATGGCAACCCATGGTTGGTCACCGCTAAGCAATTCAAGGAGCTGGGACCACCAGAGTTTTTGGGAAAGCCAGAACCACTTAAGGCGGAGACGTGGTTAAAGCAGATCACCAAGATATTTGATGTCTTGGGATGCTCAGAGGAGCAAAAGGTTCCATTCGCCACCTTTATGTTGCGTGAAGAAGGAGATCATTGGTGGGAATCTGTAAAACGTACCCAGACTGACGCACTCAAGATGTCTTGGGATAAGTTCCAAGAGCTGTTCAACGACAAGCACTTTCCCGAAAGTATTCGTCACATGAAGGAGGTAGAGTTTATCAAGCTGGAGCAAAACAATATGACCGTGTTGCAGTACGAGGCTAAGTTTGCAGAGTTGTCCCGGTTTGCATCCCATTTGGTCGATAATGAGGAGCGAATGGCGCGAATGTTTTTGCGAGGTTTGAAACCCGATATACGTCAATACCTCATTTCTCACAAACTTTGTTTATATTCAGATATTGTGAATAGGGCTCAGTTAGTGGAGCGCGATAATGAGTTATCACAACCAAAAGGTAATGACCAGCAACACGATAATAATCATACCGGTGGCAACGGCCATCGAAACAATGATAACCATCGCGGGGGAAATTATCATGCCAAGAATGGTAACCACTTCGGTGGTAATCATGGCCAAGATAATAGAAATGGACATTTCAAGAAGAGGAGATTCAACAATGATGGAAAGACGTCAGCACCAGCAACCGTTGTTAAGGAAGGAGAAAGACCACCTATCATATGCTTCAAATGCGGAGGGGAGGGACACATCAGTCCAAATTGCGCGATGTCGTCCAAAGCATGTTATAATTGTGGAAGAGAAGGCCACTTAGCCCGATTTTGTCGTTCACCGAAGACAAATTCAACTAGGATGGAGGCACCAAAGGCTGTCCCAGAAAAGCCAAAGTCGGTAGGTTAAGAGAGAGCATTTTTTTTCTCATGACGAGGAACCTGAATAAAATTATCACGGGTAAGTTAATCATAAGCTCTTACGAAGTCTATACCGTGTTAGATACCGGTTCTACTCACTCTTTTATTTCACCTAGTTGTGTTCAATGTTTGTACTTAACTCCAGAGAAGTTAAACTTTAATTTATCTATTGAAACTCCATTGGGAGAAACCTTCGTTACCTCCACTGTTTATAAATTTTATTTGATTCAAATCGACACTTTCACGTTACGTGTTGATCTTGTCTCTTTGAAAATACTTGTCTTTGATGCTATTTTAGGAAACGATTGGTTAACTACTCATCATGTTTTTCGTAAGGTTGTTAGCTTTCATATTCCTAACCAACCTATTATGCGAATTTAAGCAACCAAACCACTAAATTCAATCATTGTCATATCAAGCCATAAGTAAAGAGCCCCGATCCTTTTGTTGATGACTTCCTTGTGTGGAATGGACCGAAGCCAGACTTTCTGTAGGCGACGTCGTGAATAACGATAACAAGTTGATAGGTATCATTGTGAGGTGCTATCTAGGTTAAGGGATAGAAGTCACAGTTGGTATCAATGTGACGTACTATCCAAGTCTTGAATGGGAGTAACAGTTTTGAATGATATTTTTATCATTAATAAATTTCTTGACGTATTCCTGAAGACTTCTTAGCTTACCCCAGAGCGTGAAATCGAATTTGGTATTGACACCAGTACAAAACCCATTTCTTAAACCCTCAAATATTTTCTTCACCTTAAACGAACGTATAACGTGCCAAAGATGTTGGCTCGAGCTGTTGAAGATTACGATCGTACCATGCAATATTATTGTGGGAAAGCGAACATGGTAGCTGACGTGTGAGTAGAAGATCGTATGCGTTTATAAGTTCGAATATACGAACTCACGTGAAGATAACGAATATACAAGTAGAATCGACTTTAATCGACAAAGTTAAAGCCGCTCAAGCTACATACTTGGAGCTGAAGAATGTGAAGAATTAAGAAGGTTCAAGAGGGCGTTATTTTAGAAGCAAGAATTGACGAATAGAGGAAGTCTAAACGCTTGATTTTATTGGCCCATTTGAAATCCTTGATTGAGTAGGAACTGTGACTTATAGACTCGTTTTACCGCCAAATATATTGCGTGTTCATAACGTTTTTTTTTCTCGTATCGATGTTACGTAAATATGTGGACGACCCGAACCACATTATTAATTTAAAACCGGATGAGATAGCAGATGATTTAACGTTTGAAGAGATACGTGTTACAATCTTGGATAAGAAGAATCGTATTCAACACTCAAAGGTTATATCTCAAGAGTTAGAATTGGAAGTGAAGTCAAGGTATTCTCACGTGTTCGGCATACCAGGTACGTATGTAAATTTCGAGGGCGAAATTCCATAAGGAGGGGAGATTGTGAAACCCCAGATTTTATGAATAAAGAATTAATTTTCTCGAAATAATTTTTTTAATATTATGGTGTGAATTTGAGATAATATTATAGTTGTGGGTAGTATTTATAAATTTTGCAAAGTATGCAAGTTGTTATATTATATTCGATTGGTCAAGGAATATTCTGTGTCGGAAAAATATTCGTACGACGGTACAATTATTGGTGGACCCCACAACGGAATTATTGTCGGATTGAGAAAACGAAAAAAATATTTTATTGAAAATAATGGCGGAAGTTTTACCGTTGATACTGTTGAACTACTGGGTAGTAAAAGTACAGTAATACGCGTTGTTGCATAGTAGCACACAGTATTGATTATTGATATTTATGTGAGAAGTCGCTCAGTTTAATTCAATTATTGTCGATTAATAATATGAATTATTATAGCGATGATGACGTTTTGTTTTATTCGTATTATTAACGTAATAAAACAGAAACATCTTTTTATATAAAACAGAATACTTTATTAAAGTTATTCTATAAATAGAATATATTATATTTTATTATGCATAGTGTTGCATAGTGTTGCATAGTGTTTTGCATAGTGTTTGCATAGTAAAATGTTTTTATATAAATAGAATATATTATATTTTATTTAAAAGATTTTTCTTTAAATATGGACCGTCAGATTAAAGTAAATCAATCTGGACCGTTCATGGATTAGTTACTATGCATTCCATTTTCCTATAAATAGAAGCTCATTCCTTCATTATTTTCTTACGATTTCATTGAAACACTAGAGAGAGAAATTATAGAGAGAAGCTATAGAGAGAAAGAAGAAGAGTATTCTGCTACTTCACTACTTCTATATTCAGTTTCTGTTACGGTAAGGGGTGTTATTCTTTCTTATTCATGAAGAGAACTATTGTTATTCCATTTCTTATTATTCTGTTGGAATAACCTGTATACGCGGTCTACCCTATACTTGGTGACATTCTTCTATCATTCTGTTGGAACATCCTGTCTGTGTGTTTTACACCGGACCTGGTTCCGTCTTTATTATTATTCCGTTGGAACATCCTGTCTGTGTGTTTTACACGGACCTGGTTCCGTCTTTATTATTATGTCGGAATATCCTGTCTGTGCTATACGCCGGACCTGGTTCCATCATTTATTATTCCGCATTTATTATTCTGTTGGAACATCCTGTCGGTGTGAATTTCACCTGACCTGGTTCCGTTATTTAGTATTCTGTTGGAATAACCTGCCTATGCGAAGTTCCGCATGCATGGTGATTTCTTTTGTTATTCCATTGTTTATTATACTCAGTTGGTTAAAGTTTTGACTTCAATACTCCATGAAATTAGTAGAATATCCTTGATATTTGCGCTTCATCCAGTATCTTTTCAGGAAAATATTCTTCTGAGCATTCTTGAATTTTACACCACAAAACAGTATCGTGTGGACAATTTGGACGTTATTGGTTCATGGACAAATTAATTCTTGAACTTGTTTTATTAATTTCTTATATTATTGTCATCATCCTCATGTTTATGTTATGTTGAAAGTCATCTGTGGCCTGTAGTGCATAGATGGACTTGGTATGATTATGACCAGGGATTATGCGGTGTAATCATGACCGTAATATTACAAATGATGTGGAAAAAGTCCTCATTGGCCCGTAGTGCATTGATGGACAGTTTTTGGTATGATTATGGCTATGGATTCTCTTCGGCCGTAGTGCAAAGATAATTGTTTTATGGCATGATCAGGACCGTTGATGAAAACACGATTATCTTTGGCCCGTAGTGCATGGATAATTCGTGGTCGTGATACTAATGAATATCCTTGGCCTGTAGTGCAGGGATGATTTAATGATGTGGATTATTTATTGAGCTGAGTCTCAGCGATAAAAGTGATTAAAAACTTTTTAAATCATAAAAGATAGTAGATTCTATTCTCTACTTGACTCTTTTAATAGATTGCTTATTCCGCTGCAGTTAAACTTGATGTCTATTATATTTTATCAGTTTAACATTGTTGGAGACTAATGATAATTTATTCTGCATTATCTTAGTCATAATATTTCTTACTGGGCTAGTTGAGCTCACCCTTTCTTTCACTGTTCTCTTCAGGAAATGAGAACATAGCAGGGACTAGTCGGGGAATGGAGTGACGGTCCAGAGGATAGCATTAGTAGTCCTCACTATTCTGAGAAATAGTGTATTAATAATTGTATTGAGGACTCCTTTTGAGTTTGTATGATCTCTAGTAGACAATTATTGTATTCAAACTCGCAGTTGTATTTTGTCGTATTATACACGACAGTGGTATTAGTAAGTTGTATTTGAATTCTGTACCATGTATCTGACGACTCAAGATGGGTGACGTATACCTAATTTTGGGGGCGTCACAGACATGCTTAGAACTTGTGTGATGAACTTCAAAGGAAGTTGGGATGATCACCTACCCCTAGTGGAATTTGCATACAATAATAGTTATCATGCGAGTATAGGTATGCCACCGTACGAAGCTCCTTACGGGAGAAAGTGTAGAACACCGTTGTGTTGGGATGAAGTTGGAGAGAGAAAGATGTTAGGGGCCGGAATTAGTTCAACAAACCGTAGATGTGGTGACATTGATAAGAGCTAGACTAGTAGCTGCACAAGATCGCTAGAAGAAATATGCAGATTTGCATCGTCAGGACCGCGACTTTGAAGTCAGAAGTTATGTTTTCTTAAAAGTATCTCCCCGAAAAGGAAAAATACGATTCGATAAGAAAGAAAAATTGAGTCCGAGGTTTATAGTACCATTAGAGATACTAAAGCGAGTGGGCGATGTGGCGTGCAAAGTTGCATTACCACCTGAAATGGAGCACATACACAATGTGTTCACATTTTTGTGTTGCGTCTGTACAAGCCTGACTATAAACATGTGATTTCTTACGAGTCCATTCAAGTAGAGAAGAATCTAGCATATGAATAAATTCCTATCCAGATATTAGATAGGAAAGAACAAACATTAAGAAATAAAATTATATTTTCTGTAAAAGTACTTTGGCGAAACCACGACGCCGAAGAGGCCACGTGGGAATTAGAAGATAAGATGCAAAGGGACTATCCCTATCTATTTGTGTAACCTTGTACCAATTCCGAGGACAAAATTTTTATAAAGGGGAGGATGTAAGAACCGAGAATTTCATGAATAAATAATTATTTTGATATAATAAGAGAATGGATTTTTATTTGAATATAAATATTGATGTGTTTTGAGATGAGTAATTCAATTAATTCAAATTGAATTTATAAGAATTGAGAAGTGTAGAGGGTTGTGATGAGATTTGTGGAAGACCTTGTATGGCATGAGAATGGAAATAAAAGTGGTTGTGACACCCCCAAATCTAGGTAATTCATTCCTACAAGATTTGGTGTTCACAATCCAAACATTCATACTATATACCAAAATAAAATAATATTTAAATCATAAATCCTCCCTTAAAATAGGGTTACATTAATCAATAAAAACACGCATTTCTAGTTAGGCTTGTTAATTTAGCATAAGTCTTATATTACCATATACGTTTCAGAATTTTCCAAGTGTTAACCTCACAACACTTAAGTAACGTTCATTGTCTAACTAACTTACAACATAACACGTTCATCACTTACAATTATTTTTACAAAGTTGAAATCATCAATGACATGACATGTTACTGAATTAACCTCCTTGTTACATAATTGACTCCTTAACACAACCTTAAACCAAGTTATAATGGAGCTACAAAGTCTGCAGCAGTAGCAGAAGTTAGTATCTCAAACCAGGGTATGGCGCAGCTGCGCTATACAAAGGTCTGGGACCGACGCAGCTGCGCCGGTGCACAGACAGAGGCAAAAATGACTGATGAATAGTTTCCAACTTTAGCCCAACGAATACAAATTTCACCCACTAAAAAGTAATATCAACATGTACAATTGATACAAAACTATTGTAAACATGTGTGTTAACATTTTCAACCAATTAGAACACTTTAACATCAACTATAATAGTTTTAATTTCTCAAATTTCATGTTTTCATAAAGAAACCAAAATTTTGATATTCTTCACAAAAATCAACAATGTAAACACAATTCTTGTCCAAATTACTTCATTTAAATTATATTATGTTCGTTTCTAAACCACCTAGCATACACAAAACTCAATTAACAACTTAGAATGCAATTTGATCATCAAAATTGATACTTACATAGCGATATAAGAAAATATATACACTGACAAAATTTTCTACTATTAGAACGGAATTAGCATACAAACTCTTGTTTACATATAACCTCAACCATCTCAACACATATAACCATAACTATCTCATTGTATAGCAATAATTCAACGAATTTGATTTGACAGAGTATATAAAAGTTTGCCGTGATACTCATAAACATATATAATATCAGAGTTGTAGAACATACCTTCAATTACTAACACAATCGCTGCTAGTCATTGGAATTGTTGTGAAAATTCACAGGTTTCCGTCAATTCTCTCAAGCTCTCTATCAATCTCTCTCTGAATTCTCTCAAGCTTAGCCAAAATCAACTGATATGCGTAATTAGCAGTACAAAAACTGATACACTCTTAATACTCATAATAAGTAACATCAGTTACTAAGATAAATGTATATCTTATATTTATTATTTTAATTTATTTTATTTCTATTATTTATTTTATTTCATTTATTTTCAAAAATTAGAAAACCAAAAGCCATAACTCTTTGTTTGGAAAAACACTTTAAAATTTAAAGAATTAATATATTAAGCCTTGTTTGGCAAAAACTAAATTAAACCCTTTTTAATTTATTTTAATAAACAAAACTAATTTATAATTACATATTATTTATTTGGATCTCCATATACAAAATTAACCAATTAAATTAATCACATACTATATTTTAATTAAATATACCACTTTAGCAAATATCACCAAATTATAATTTTTATTATAATTTTATTTAATTCAATATACCATCTAAATTATTAAATCAAAACAACAATACAACATCTCATGTTATATTACAACTCTTTAAATTATAAATTAATTTAATTTAGAAATTTCACTAATAAATTTAGATTCATCGATTCAACAATAGACACACCAAATAAATATTATATTATTCAATAAATATTTAATATTACACTTTAAAATTTCAGATCGTTACATCCTTCCCTCCGTACAAGGATTCTGTTCCCAGAATCACAATTCAAACAATCAAATCGTCACATTCTCCCCTACTTACAAAGATTCTGTCCCCAGAATCGAAGACACAGACTAAACAAATAACTCAGGGTAATTTTTCATCATATCAGCTTCGAGTTCCCACGTAGCCTATTCGACATTGTGGTTCCTCAAAATCACCTTCACAGAAGGTATCACTTTATTCCTAAGCACTTGTTCTTTCCTGTCAACTATCTAGATAAGAATCTCTTCATAAGACAAATCATTACTGAACTGTAATGGTTTATACTCGATCACATGCTTGTAGTCGGGTTTATACGATCGCAACACCGACACATGAAAAACAATGTGCACATGTTCTAATTCTGGAGGTAAAGCTACCTCATAAGCCACCTCTTCCACTCTGCATAGAATTTTGAAAGGTCCAATAAACCTTGGGCTGAGCTTTCCTTTCTTGCCAAAACGAATTTTCCCCTTCCAAGGAGAAACTTTCAGGAACACAAAATTTCCTACTTCAAATTCACTACCCTGCCTGTGTTGATTAACATACTTTTTCTGCCAATCTTGAGTAGCTACTAGTCTTGCTCTGATGAGTTTTATAACTTATGTGGTCTGTTGTACCAGTTCTGGTCCTAGCAGCTGTCGTTCACCAACTTTATCCCAGCATAGTGGAGTCCTACATTTCCTGCTATATAATGCCTCGTATGGCGGCATGCCAATGCTTGCATGGTAACTGTTGTTGTATGCAAATTCCACCAACGGTAGATGATCATCCCAGTTTCCTTTGAAATCCATAATACACGCTCTAAGAATATCTTCTAGAGTCTGGATCGTTCGTTCGCTTTTCCCATCCATTTGCGGATGATATGCTGTGCTCATCTTCAATTGCGTTCCCATGCATTCTTGAAGTCTCTTCCAGAAATTTGATGTGAACCTCAGGTCTCGATCTGACACAATAGATACCGGAACTCCATATCTCGACACAATCTCATTAACATATAATTTTGCTAGCTGATCAAGATTAAATCTAATCTTTATTAGGAAAAAGTGTACAGATTTTGTCAGTCTATCCACTATCACCCATATCGCATCGTATCCTTTTTGAGTCATTGGAAGGCCTACCACAAAATCCATTGTGATATGCTCCCATTTCCATTCCGGTAATTCCAATGGTTGAAGTAATTCGCTTGGTCTTTGATGCTCTGCCTTCACTTTCTAACATGTCAAGCACTTTGCAACGCATTCTGCAACGTCTCTTTTCATATTTGGCCACCATAAATGTCGCCACAAATCTTGATACATCTTTTTACTTCCCAGATGAATCGAATATCTTGAGCTATGAGCTTCTGTCAAGATTTCCTCTTTAATATCCTATACTGCTGGAACCCAAATTCGTCCCTCGAATCTCAGCATTCCCTCAGTATCAACCTTGAACTTTACTTCTTTTCCTTCAATCACATTCTCCTTTATTTTTCTGCATTCCTCATTTTGTAGTTGAGCGTTCTTCACTTTGTCCACCAAAGTTGAACTGGCTTCCATCTGGTATAATTTTTCATCGGATTCTTTTGGAAATTTGATTTCCAACTCTAACCTTGCCATTGCTGAAATAAACTCCTCCTAATCAGTTAACAACATCAACTTCTCTCGGACTTTCTTACTCAAGGCATTTGCAATAACATTTGCTTTGCATGGATGATAAAAGATCTCGCAATCGTAATCCTTTATCAATTCCATCTATCTCCTTTGCCGCATATTCAGGTCCTTTTGGGTGAAAATATACTTCAGACTCTTATGGTCTGTGTAGATCTCACATTTTTCTCCATAGAGATAGTGTCTCCATATCTTCAGAGCAAATACTACTACTGTATTTTTCACATTGTTCTCGTATTCTTTCAGTTGCCTTGATGCATACGTAATAACCATGCCGTTCTGCATTAGAACACAACCCAATCCCTTGTGTGACACATCACTATACACCACAAAGTTTCCTGTATTATCTGGTAATGACAACACAGGTGCCACAATGAGCTTCTTCTTCAATTCTTGAAAACTCTCTTCACATTTCTCCATCCAAACAAATTTTTATCAATTTTCTCATCAAATTTGTTAACGGAGTTGCAATCTTGGAAAAATCCTGGATAAATCGTCCATAATAACCTGCCAATCCCAAGAAACTTCTTACTTCTGATGGAGTTCTTGGTGGTTCCCAATTTATCACAGCTTCGACTTTTGATGGATCTACGAAAATCCCATCCTTATCAATTACATGCCCAAGAAATTGTACACGTTCTAACCTGAATTCACATTTAGAGAATTTTGCGTACAACTTTTCTTTTCTTAGCGTCTCCAGCGTCACACGTAAGTGTTCCATGTGTTCTTCTTGAGTTCTAGAGTACACCAGAATATCATCAATAAATACCACCACAAACTTGCCTAAAAATGGTATAAACACCCTGTTTATTAAATCCATGAACGCTGTAGGGGCATTTGTCAAACCAAAAGACATCACCAAAAATTCGCAATGTCCATACCGAGTTCGGAATGCCGTCTTTGGTACATCCTACTTTCTCACTTTCAGTTGGTGATACCCACTTCTCAAATCTATTTTCGAGAAATATCTAGCACCCTTCAATTAATCAAACAAGTTATCTATTCTTGGCAATGGATATTTTTTTTAATAGTGACTTTGTTTAATTTGTTATAATCAATGCAAAGATGCATTGACCCATCCTTCTTCTTCACGAATAACACCGGCGCTCTCCACGGTGCTACACTCGACTGATTGTACTTCTTATCTTATAGTTCTTGTAGGTGCACCATTAGTTCCTTCATCTCCACCGGAGCCATTCTATACGGGGCCTTCGATATTGGAGCGGTTCTTGGTGCTAGGTTGAGCACGAACTCGATTTCTCGGTCAGGCAAAAGTCCTGGCAAATCTTCTGGAAACATATCCCCAAATTCTCTAACCACTGGTATATCCTCCAATTTAACTCCCTTCTCCTTTTGAGTATCGACTATGTATGCTAAGTACCCTACACAACTTTTGGTCAACAACTTCTTGGCTTGCATCATCGTCAAACATTTCATTTGTCTAGGCGATTTTCTGCCATGAAAATCTACCTTTGACGGAGTCATAAGGTTTACACATTTCTTTTGGCAATCAATTATTGCTCCGTAATTGAATAACCAATCCGTTCCCCATATCACATAGAACTCTCCAAGTTTAATCGGAACTAAATCTACCTTCATAACATTCCCCTTAATGTTAACCCTATAGTTTTTTTATACGAACCTAACATGAATCACTTCCCTATTCGCAATTTCTATTTGTAAAGAGAAATTCAACTCTTCACTAGGTATTTCTAATTTCTTAGCAAAATCATCAGATATAAACGAGCAAGTAGCACCCGAATCAAATAATACATAGGCATTTAAATCATTGATTGTGATAATACCTTACATAACATCTTTTGATTGCACCGCGTCCTGCACCGTCATGTTGAAGGTTCTTGCTATAGGCTTATTTGTTGATGTTGGTCTAGTAATAGTCAGCGCACCCCCACCCGTATTTCCCTTGCTTCCATTTGCCTCACCAGATCTCTTCTCATGGCATTCACGAGAAAAGTGATCCTTGGACCCACACGTGAAACAGACATTCTTATTAGGTTGAGTGCAATATGGGGCGATGTGACCGTCCTGCCACAGTCGAAATATAGTCGTTTCCCCATCAAGCACACACCCTTGTGAAACTTCCCGTATGTAGCACATGCTTCGAACTTCTTCTTTTGCTAGTTCCCTTATTGATTCCCAGCTCCCACATTTGCATTCCACTTCCTCTTCAAATTGTTGTTGCCATTCCCACCGTTACCACCACCACCATTCTTAGCTTCACCTTCATTCTTCTTTTTCCTCTGCTCTTGGTTGTGTTTTGTTACAGCCTCGCCTCCACTTTTAGTGAGAATTGCCTTCTCCATCACTGCTGCAAACGTCTTCGACTAGAACGGAGAAACCCTACTATACAACTAGGGCTTCAATCCCTGTTCAAATCTCTTTGCCTTGCGTTTGTCTGTGCTAACTTGATATGGTGCAAACCTCTCCAACTCGTTGAATCTTTCGGCATACTCAGACACCGACATCGTTCCCTGCTTTAGTTCTAAAAACTGCACTTCTAGCTGACTCTTTGAACTTTCTGGGAAATAAGTCTCAAATAACATCTCCTTAAACCTTTCCCAAGTCATAATCCCTTGACCTCCTTGGGTTTTATTGGCCTGCCACTAATAACTAGCCTCTGCTTTCAACATGAATGTTGCAAAAGCAATCTTCTGATCCTCCCCTACTCTCACAACATCGAACACTTTCTCTATTTCCATGATCCAGGTCTGTGCTTCAACCGGATTCATGGACCCACAGAATTCTGGTGTTCCAACCCCCTTTAAATCCTTAAACATTGTACCTTGGTTCTGAGGTTGATTCTGCAAAGTACTCATCAGTAACGTCACTAACTGCTGAACTGGGTTACCTTCCTCATTGTTGTTGTTAATTTCCTCAGTATTTTTCTGTTGGGGTGGTTGACGTCTTGTAGGCATTTTCTGTTAAAATACACTCATTAAATTCTATTCAACTTTTTAAGTATTACGTATTTAATTTGCACATCATAAAAGATCATCACATAACACATAAAATTTTGAATAAAATAATAGCTTTTATTCATTCATAATCTTTTTTAAAAACATCAAAACAATAGCATCACTGCTATTTACATTACTTTCCTGAACTATAACAGTTGCAGGATTACTTCATCATCATCACATCCCATTGGTTATATCATACCCGGGATTTACATCTTATTTACTCATCAATCACATAATAGTTACATATCAAACTACAATGTCCTACTAAGATGTTGCGTAGCCTTACGACACTCTTCCTCCATAATTCGGAACATTTTTTGGCGGTCTAATATGTATGATAGTAGCATCTCGAACTGAATTGGGTAACCCATGATCCAATATTGAGCTCGATTGATCGCGGTGTTGAATACGTTATTTATCTCTTCCATCTTCATCCTCTTTTCTTATGCGTCCCTCTCCGCTGTTTCGGCTCGTTGGTAAGCTTCATTGTACGCATCTTCAGCTCTTGCCCTCTTAGTAGCTTCCTCCTTCATCTTGTTCTTCAACTCTGCAATCTCTGCTATTATTTGCTCGTTTTCTCCTTCAGTTTGGACCAGCTTCTCTTCAACGTTATTCAGACGTTCCTCTCGATCCTGGATCTCGTCGTCCTTCTGTGCCATTGGGGTCTGTTGTTTAGCTACTATCTCCTGCAACTCGTCGACAGTATCCTAAAGTTCCACATTACGGTTATACACCTCGTCGTACTTATGACCATCTATCGATTTAAGTGGAATCTCTTCCTCTTCGTCCTCCTCATCCGACTATGACAGCTCCACGGGGTCCTCCTCATCCGCCTCTATCTCATCATCCTCATCAGCTACTCTCTCCTGCTCAAATACTGTGACCGACAGAACTATTTCCCGTGGCAGTAGTTGTTCCCAAACTACCTGAATATCTCGTGGCTCCTTCTCTCTAGGCATCTGGGATCCTTCCTCCCTAGCCTGACTGGATCCTCCTACATTAGCCATTCTGTCAATCAAATTTTAGTTTTAACCACATAAACACATAAACACATAAGTATTTTATTACTTCTTCCTTAAAACTCGATAAGAGTTCATCATCACTATTTTTTCAAAGGTTACTTCCTAAGGCTTTTTCCCCCACCTAAGGTTCATAATCTAAAGCTTTGATACCAACTTGTGACACCCCCAAATTTAGGTACTTCATTCCCACAAGATTTGGTGTTCACTATCCAAACATTCATACTATCTACCCAAATAAAATAATATTTAAACCATATATCGTCCCTTAAAATAGGGTTACATTAATCAATAACAATCTTCCCAGGTTATCTAACCTTAAAACATCATTCAAGTGCGGAAATAAATTATTACATCACATCATTATATAAAAGCCTATTATCAAATTAAAAGTCTGTGACAACCAAAGAAATTAGACAAATTATTAAAATCTTAAATGATGGATTTAAGGTCAAATAATAAACTTAGACAGAAAATAATTGTATGCGTTTGATATTTTTGGGATGGAATTTTGAGGATTTCAAAATTCTGTGAAGGATTTAGGTAAATTATTCAGGATTAAGTGTATATTTGAATATGTTCTGTGAATATGGTTATGTATGTGTTCAGAATATGGTTAAGGGTCAAGGGTTGACCGGATAAATTTTACCAGTGTCAAACCCTAATATTATTAAAAACGTCAACGTTCAGTTAGAAAACCCTAACGTCTGATAAGAAATCCTAAAAATCGGTTTTGAAACCCTAATTTTAGTTTCAGAAATCCAAAACCCTAATTCGGAAATTTAATACCCTAATTCTAGAATTTAAATGCTATGTATAAGGTTTAAATGTTATTAATTATAACTTAATTAGGGAAAACCCTAATGATTCACTTGAAACCCTAATCTAGGAACTTAAATGATAATTATAATGCTCAAGTGCTATTAATTATAATATTAATTAGGGTAAAGATTAATTAATTAGCAAACCCTAATTTCAAATTTTTAAACCCTAATTTCTGGATAGGGATTCGACAGAAATCGCAGTTATAATATCAGTAACTGTGAGTATGTGTATAAAGTTAATGTCTAATAATTGACTGGATAGGGTTTTATATTGTAAACCCTAATAAGGGATTAGAAACCCTAATATCAGATTTAGAAAGCCAAATGTACAATTAAAAACCCTAATTATATTTTAGTTATCTTAATTTCTATTTTACAAATCCTAACTGTAATTTAGAGATTTAATTTTTCTAATTAAAACCCTAATAGGAAATTTTAGAAGTTGGTGTTGTAAAACCTAAGGGTTAGAACCTTAGGTTTAAACCCTAAGGTTTTGTGCAATTGTCAAGAATGCCATTAAATTTGGGGGAAAAGGACTAAAATGCCCTTTGAAGTATATTTTATTATGTAACTTGTAATTTTTGGTAGCAACTTTAGTTGTTGAACCACTACATTGACTTGGTGACTCATTAAACTCTAGCAAATCAGTCTATAACATCATCTAGGCATGCAAGATTCATTGCAACATATTATATAAAGATATTGATAGAGAGAAAGTGTAACCATTTTACTTATTTCCTCTCCAAGCTCTCACCAAATCCTTCTCTCTCTAAAGTCACGAGTTAGACTAGTGTATCAGTCACATTTTAACTCTCTAGAACACCTAAAATCAGATTGGAGAGCATAGATCAAGAATTGGAAACTAGAAGGTATAAGCCCTAAATCTATTTTGATCTTGTATGCTTAAGTCAAATTTGTGTTTTTGTGTTTATATAAGTGTTATAAGGTGTTTTATGATGATCTATGGTGATATAGCATAGATCCATAGCATCAAAGTGAGTAAAAAGTAGAGTTTTTCAAAACTGTTCTGGAACTCAAAATGAGGCCTGACAAGCTAATGTTAGAGGCTTCAAATATTTCCATGTTCATGCTTTTTAATGTTTTATGTTTTGAATCGATAGTCTGATATGAGATCTTTATTCTGCAAGAGAAAGCTCAGTCATTAGATGTCTAGATTTCATTTTATTCGTGGTCAAACACCGTTGACCGAGCTTGACCGGCTGAAATCTGGGTAACTCAGAACGTGTAAAACTGGGTCTGACAAGTTTTTATATTGTCTTGATATGTCTGTATTTAGGTGTTATGTTAATGTTATGATAGCTAGTGTGTAGTCTGATATTTGTACTTGAGATCTATACCTTTATATCTCTTAAATAACAAACATGTGGGATTTTATGAGTGGTCAAACCAGGCCATTCGGTCAGAGATGGAAATTTTTGGGAAACCCAGAAATGGGATGAACAAGGTTTCTGACCATGTTTGACCAGATCATATCTGGTGATTATGTTGTTTTTAGACTGAGTTGTTGTTATGTAGTTGTTCCTTGGTATGAGTAATAGAGGTATGCACCAAGAACCCACTTGTTTGATGATTAGAACACCAAAATAATCAAACATGAAACTGGACCCTCGAACTGCCTGGGTTTCTGGGAAACCCAGAAAACCTAGGAACACGTTGTCAGTGATTTTAGAGGTTAAGATCTCATTGCTGAGAAGTGTTATAACCAAGTTGGTGATTGATAAGTGTAGTATTACATTTCTACTACAAAACCTAAGTCTTAGATGACACAGAAACAATTTGAGCAGAGAATTAAGGCCGGTCAAACATGACCCCTTGAACATTGACTTTGTCAGTGTTCTTGAGCCAAGAACACCAAAGGCAACAGAAGTGTGTCGCTAAAGACCTATAGCGACGGTTGCTATTAATTTTTATTTTTTGATATTTCTGAAAATTAATAAATAGAAATAAATTATAAAAATTATTAAACATACATAATAAATTATAAAAAAATTATTTTAAAGCCTGAAAAATAGTTTTTAATTATTTTGAGTATATTTCAAAAATATTTAATATTTTTGGAATATAAAAGGTATTTATTTATTTAATTATTGTATTAAATAAATTAGGTAAAAATGATTTTAATTCATGAAAAATCATGAAAAATTATATTATGGTATTAGAAAATATTTGAAGTTATTTTTGATGACTTTTAATATTTTGTGATGAATTTCATTAGTTATTTTAATATTAGTGGTAATTAATTTATTTAATATAATAAATATATTAAATAAATTACGGAAAAATAGAATTAATGCTTTAAAACTCATATAAAAATGATTTAAGTGTTATAAAAATATTTTAAGTTATAAAATATAACTTTTGATATTTTGACATGAAAATATTAATATTTTTATATTAATATTAATTATTAGATAATGGATTTAAGTGTTTAAAAATTATATAAATATGATTTTAATGTATTAAAAATACTTTGTGATATTATAATTATATTATAATATTATGTTATGATTTTTATTAATATTTAATATTAAATAAATATTAATGATTAAGGAATTATGTGGTATTTATATAATATAAATACGATATTAATGATTAAAAAATCATGATAAATGGTAATAATTATCTGAAAATTATTATAAGCCTATGAATAATGTTTTGACTGATAATAAAATTATCTAAGATATTGTTAAGTGTTTAGGCAGAGTTTAATTGAACTTAAACTCTATATTTATTCGGCTAGACGTCGGGATGATAAAATTGTGTCGGTTTCAAGTCAGACTGAAATAGTTTGACCTGATACAAAGTCTTATGTGTATTATAGACTGATAGGGTTATGTGCAATGTGTTTAGGTTATTCTATGTTTATATATATAAAAATATTATACTGTGATGATATTATTTTAATATTGGAGATCTATATTACTAATATTAGGTCTTCGGATAATGCGATATAAATTGCGTAACGGTAATCAACGGTTCATGTAAGTTTTTCTTACCTCTACTAAGAGTTGTTCATTCGGATATGCTTATGGTTAATCATTGTTGATTTCCATGTAAAATTGTACTCTGTACATATTGCATGTATAAGTCAGGCATGAAAGGCTGATCACCTTCATTACTGTTTGGTCAAGATATATTTGTTCATGTTTAAATACTTGTTCAGTCAAAAGTTTATTTGTGCTAATTCACAACTATATTGTGGAATTATAGCCAGCTTATTATTCAGACTCTTTCAATCATGATATATCCTTAAATTGTATTTAAACTTGCTGGGCAACTTTCATGCTCACCCTTGCTATATCATGATAAACAGTGCAGATAAGGTGAATGCGTTCGTATACAAGAAAAAGATAAAGCCAAGTTCAGCTTGGGATAAAATGTGCAGCTAGTTTCTAATAATATAGTTGGATAATAGTGATATATGTTAGATAAGTTATGAATTGTGTATAAGTTAAGGTTACTCGATTTTGGTGAAATAGTGTGTAAAGTGTATTGTATAAAAAAATTTATGTTTATATCTTCCGCAATTAGTTATAGAATTAGTATACCAGATCCGTGGTGATTAAAACCCGGATTTGGGCCTACTACAAAGTCTAACATCATAACAATAATCAAAATTACAAGTCTTCATCACTTGTACATTTTTCCCTTTCCTTTGCTAGTTGAAGGCTCATCTACCTTCTCAACTTTAGCTGCGATAAATGTATAAATATGCAAGAGTGAGCAAAATAATTGATCACTGGATATAATAATGAATCAACAAGAGAATAATAACAATAATTGCCAACGAATAGGCTCACCAAAAATTGAATAGTACTCTAACAATGATAATCAGAAACTAAAATCCAAAATATGGAATATATATAACTGAGGGTCATAAGACCATGAACTATGTCCACAGTTGCGAGTAATCTTTTAACTCCATCTTTTACAGTCATAAGACTATAAGGATTCCTTGTACTTAGGGGGATCAACCCTTCTTACAATGTATTATGCATAAACATTTCAATGCTAAGCGTAAACTATCCCATAATAATAATAGGGTTGTTCATCCCCGTATTTAGAGTACAAGTCCGCACCAAAGAAAGTTTGGTTTAGATAAGCTTTCAAGGGTAATTTGAAGTTTAACGAACATCAACTAGAGGGCTAATTGAATCAATAGTGTTTGATAACACAACAGTTGTTTACTAACAACATAACATAGAACAATTGAGAATCATAGTGAACTGATTATACATATTAAACTCATGCTTGAAATAACTATAGAGCATAAGTATTCAACAAAATGAATAAAATGGTAAACCTTTGCTTGAACAATAAATAAGCTAAGGTTAGAGTCTTATAACATTAAAAATGAAATTACTGAACGTACATTAACTGATAGCAAGTTGGAAACTAAAAACTTGCCCAACATTATATTAACTCATGCAAAGAATTAAAACAGTTCAATAATAGAGACGAAAGTTCAAAAACTGCATTCATTATACAAGAATAGAACTTAAGAAACTTGTTTAACTATAAACAAGTTAGAATGAATCAACCAAATGAGAATTTCAAATAACATTAGAGTTAAAGTTTACTCGAATGAAAATTAGGAACAATTGACTTGTTCAATAACAGTTAAGATATAAAACTTGCTCAATCAAAAGAATAAAGCTATACAACGTAATACTGGAACTAGCTCAACGAAAGTATAGAGTTGGAAAACTTTCTCAATGTAAAAAGATAAGGTTTAGAAACTTGCCTCAAGCGTAAGATATAATATCAAACTCACGTTCACCTACACATAGGTTTACAACCATCATCTATTAGATATACTAACATTCACGTTCCATCATAACACACATTTCTAGTTAGGCTTGTTAATTTAGCACAAGTTTTATATTACCATATACATTTCAGAATTTTCCAAGTGTTAATCTCACAACACTTAACTAACGTTCATTATCTAACTAACTTACAACATAACACGTTCGTCACTTACAATTATTTTACAAAGTTGAAATCATCAATGACATGACACGTTACTGAATTAACCTCCTTGTTACATAATTGACTCCTTAACACAACCTTAAACCAAGTTATAATGGAGTTACAAAGTCTGCAACAATAGTAGAAGTCAGTATCTCAAACCAGGGTATGGCGCAGCTGAGCCATATAAAGGCCTGGGACCGGCACAGCTGCGCCGTTTTTTGCCTTGGCACCGGCGCAGCTGCCCCGGTGCACAGACATAGGCAGAGACGACTGATGAACACTAGCCGACTTTAGTCCAACGAACATAAATTTCACCCACTAAACAGCAATATCAACATGTAAAATTGATACAAAACTATTGTAAACATGTTTGTTAACATTTTCAACCAATTAGAACACTTTAACATCAACTATAATAGTTTTAATTTTCCAAATTTCATGTTTTCATATAAAAACCAAAATTTTGATATTCTTCAAAAAAATCAACACTGTAAACACAATTCTTGTCCAAATTACTTCATTCAAATTACATTATATTCGTTTCTAAACCACCTAGCATAAACAAAACTCAATTAACTGCTTACCATGCAATTTAACCATCAAAATTGATACTTACATAGCTACATAAGAAAATATATACACTGACAAAAGTTTCTACTGTTAGAACGGAATTAGCATACAAAATCTTGTTTACATACAACCTCAACCATCTCAACACATATAACCACAACTATCTCATTGTATAGCAACAATTCAACGAATTTGATTTCACAAAATATATAAAAGTTTGTCGTGATACTCATAAACATATATAATATCAGAGTTGTAGAATATACCTTCAATTACTAATACAATCGCTGCTAATCACTGAAATTGTTGTGAAAATTCACAGGTTTCCTCTCAATTCTCTCAAGCTCTCTATCAATCTCTCTCTAAATTCTCTCAAGCTTAGCCAAAATCAACCGATATGCGTAATGATACAATACAAAAATTGATACACTCTTAATACTCATAATAAGTAACATCATTTACTAAGATAAACGTATACATTATATTTATTATTTTAATTTTTTTTAATTTTTTTATTTCATTTATTTTCAAAAACTAGAAAACCAAAATTCATAAGGCTTTGTTTGGCAAAACACTTTAAAATTTAAAGAATTAATATATTAAGCCTTGTTTGGCAAAAACTAAATTAAACCCTTTTTAATTTATTTTAATAAACACTTTAGTTTATAATTTATAATTACATATTATTTATTTGGATCTCCATATCCAAAATTAACCAATTAAATTAATCACATACTATATTTTAATTAAATAAACCACTTTAGCAAATATCACCAAATTATAATTATTATTATAACTTTATTTAATTCAATATACCATTTAAATTATTAAATCAAAACAACAATACAACATCTCATGTTATATTACAGCTCTTTAAATTATACATTAATTTAATTTAGAAATTTCACTAATAAATTTAGATTCATCGATTCAACAATAGACACACCAAATAAATATTATATTATTCAATAAATATTTAATATTCCACTTTAAAATTTCGGATCGTTACATCATTCCCTCCGTACAAGGATTCTGTTCCCTGAATCATAATTCAAACAATCAAATCGTCACATTCTCCCCTACTTACAAAGATTCTGTCCCCAGAATCAAAACAACAATACAACATCTCATGTTATATTACAACTCTCTAAATTATTAATTAATTTAATTTAGATAATTCACTAATAAATTTTGACTCATCAATTCAACAATAGACAAACCAAATAAATATTTATATTATTCAATAAATATTTAATATTACACTTTGAAATTTTAGATCGTTACAGTGGTTAATTTAATTAAGGAATACATAAATTAAGAAGTGAATAATTGGTTAATATTGTATTACTAATTAATTGTTATTGTGACTATTAGAATACTAATGAGTAGATTATATAATTTATTTGAGTGCATAGTATGGGTATACTATTAATTAAATGAAGAGATTAATTGCTGCAGTAGCTAAGTATGAGAAATTCCCAGAGTGGCGCAGCTGCGCCACTCTTGTTGTAACGACCAAGAGATTCAGATTCTTTGTAAAATAATGAATAAAATAATAGTAATTGTTATTATTATGTGTTAGTAAGATGAATGTCGTTCTATTACCTTGAAACGTCGGAACATCGTAGTATTTTAACTGCGTGAGAGAGTTAAAATGTTTGAATTTCCAAGACAAAAATAAATGTTTTCCGAGAAATTTTCTGAAAAACACTATTCATCGATTTCTGCTTGGGAATTATTTTTGATCTTCCGAGAAATAAGTAACGATATAATATCGAGGTGAGATGGATTATTTAATAATAATCTAAGTATGGAAACCGTAATATTTTGCATGTGGACTTAAATTAAGAACGTTAAGGATTAAAGACAAAGGAAATGGAATGGTGGATCTTGTATGAAGTGCAAGTCCAATATGCATTAAGGGATAAGCCCAAGTTATGGTAAGGATTAGCCCAAGTATTGGTTAATATGAAGCCCAAAGCTTAAGTTAAACAAACTAAATCCAAGGCCACAAGAATAAGATTTGACATTAAAGTAAGCCCAAAGTAATGATCCATTAGTTAATTAGGATCCATGGGGCAACCCATGGGTGAACTTGGTGACCAAGACTTTGTTGTGGTGACCAAGAAACAAGTGTAAGGACCAAGCAAAAGTTGTGCTTAGTAAGTAAACTTAGGGATTAAGAAAATGAATAGTAATGAGGTTAGTTAAGGAGGTGGGATGTTCTAATGTCCATAATGCCCTAACCTTGTGTTCTTATAAATAGAAGGAGCTTGCTAGTCATTTACTGTGACGAATGAATTGTTTGAATTGTGATTCTGGGGACAGAATCCTTGTAAGGAGGGAATGATGTAACATTCCAAAATTTTAATTGTTATATTAAATATTTATTGAATTATTTAAGTATTTAATGGATGTGTTTATGGTTGAATTTGTAATTGTTCAAATTTGATTCAATTTGATTAATTATATGTTAAATAAATAATTAAGGAAATTATTATATTTGATAATTTAATTTAATTATTAAGTTAAAGAGTTTTGATTAATATAATTATTATTCTTTTTATTTGAATTTTGTAATTAAAAGGATGTTAGTTGGTTAAATAAAGTTATAATTTTATAGAAAATTATAATTTTGTGGTATTGATTTATGTGTTAAAGTAATTTAATATATTGTTATTAAGGTTAATTTAATTTATTAAAAGTGTGACAAATAACCTTTTATAAAGTAATTATTAAAATAAAATAAAGGAGTTTTAATTCAGTTTTGCCAAACAATGCCCAATGCCTATTAAGTCTTTATTCTAATTGTGTTTTACCAAATAAGGCATAAGGATTAATTGGTTATTTTTTTAGAGACTAACCAAACAAGCCTTATGGCTTTTGGTTTTCAAAACTTAGATAACTGATATAAGTTATATCTATATTAATATTATATAATTAATATAAATTATATCCTATATACGTTATATTGTTAGTACGTAATTAGAGTTAGGATGAAAAGAGAAAACTCAGAGGAAGAAGAAGAAGAGAAGAAGTAAAGTGAGAGAGAAAAGAAGAGAGGAAGAAAGGCTAGGGAATTGGTGAGAAGAAAAGCTTGCGAATAAAAAAAGAAGGGAATAACCATTATCTTCTTCGTCAAGGTATTATCCTATTCTTTTTAGTTTTAAAGGTTTAGTTTTTTTCTCTTCCCTAATTCTTTGTAAAATCCTTATGTAAGGATACATTATTTGTTATGTATATGATTTTATATGATAATCTAGTGTTGTTAAACTATTTTCTTAAGCTATAATGGAGAATAGTCCATGAATTTTCATTATGTATAGGGTTGTGAAGAAAAGCTATTTTTACAGAGAGTTTTTGTGTATATATATTGTTTAGTTTAAAGTAAAAATTAAGGGTAATTAGTTGTTTAATTGATAAATTGACTATTGAGTTTGATAGAGTATGTATAAACATTGATAAAATGCTTTGAATTAACTTTTTTGGTTGAAAAACAAAATCAGAGTGTTTATTTTCATCAAAAACATCAAAAGTGAATTTTTATCAAAATAGTGAAATTGGATGTTTTAAACTTGTTGTTTATGTTGTTGTATGGATAGAAACATGTTAGGAATTCTTGAATTTGGTTTACATGAAGTCTTTGTATGATTTACATGTGAATTAGGCTGTTAGAAAGGAACTTTTAGGCCAAAATTGGCTTTTTCTTATACTGTTGCCGAAGCTGTCAGTCGAAACTGCAGTTTTGCGCCGCAGCACGGCTTGGCAGTATTAATCTCGCATCGCAGCGCCGGCGCCACGCCACAGTGCGGCCTTTTTATTTTATTCCCACGCTACAACGCCATCTTCGCGCTGTAGCGCCGCACCACAATATAAACTGTGGCGCCGCAGCGCGAGTTAGCAGAATGGTTTGACAGTGTACTTTTTGTACTCGAAATTTTAAAGAATTATTATGTGATGATAGTAGGACTGTAAAATGTTGATTTTAGTATTTCTATACTATGAATAAGTATGTTATTAACGATTAACTTATGTTATAACTTGATTATGTGATTAAATAATCAAACCTACATGATGAATGTAGTTTTTTAAGTTTGTAAAGTGGTAGTGACTAACTATGTTATGATGACATATATATATATATGTATGTATATAGGGTATTATAATCTTAATTGATTCGGTTTAGCCTACGAGCAAGGCAAGTTTTCTAATCCTTTATCTTGTTGAACTAATTATTGTTTCCAATTCGATTACCTTATAAATGATTCAAGTTCTCTAATCTATTTTATTGTTGAATCAATTATTGTTCCCAATATAATAATGCAAGGTTTCTAAACTTTGATTTTGATATTGAACAAGTTATTCTTGTATTTAACTTGTTGTTTAGCATGCCCAAATATATTTGAATAATTTTATCATTCATATTGCCATGCATGCTTAGTATTCAATTCTAAATAACCTTGGCTTAATATTGTTCAAGCAATGTGTATTATAGTTATTCAAGTTGTATGCTATTAGATTATTCCTAAAGCACGACTTTAATTTACCATGTTGATTCAACTACGATTATTCTATAGTATGATGTTATTGGTTTCATTCAACTAATCCTTAGTTGATGTTCATTGAATTCCAAATTACCCTAAAATGTATCTAAACCAAACTCACTTTGGTGCGAACTTGTACTCTAAATACTGAGATGAACAACCCTATTATTAGGGGTAACTTACGCTTAGCGTTGAAATGTTTGTGCACAATACATTATACGAAGGGTTGGTCCCCCTAAGTATGAGGAGTCCCTATAGTCTTATGACTATTAAAGTTTATGTTGAAATAATCGTAATTGTTTAAATCTATTGAGCCTCTTATTTAACATTTGTTGTAAAGGTTTTTCATTCATTATTGTATCAAGTGAGCTTTGTTTGCTCACTCTTGCTTATATAATTATTACAGTTAAGGATGAGAAGGTTGATGTACCTAACACCAGTAAGGGAAAAGGAAAGATGAACAAGTATTGAAGACTTGTAATTTGATGATATTTTAGTATCAGTTTTTAATGGAAGTGTTGTAATAAAGATTATTTATTTTCTGCATTTAAATAATTTTGTTTAAAGGTTAGACAACCTGGGAGATTTTTTTATGTAACCCTTTAATGGGGAAGGTTTTATTTATCCAGTTTTATTGTGATTGGGTAGTTAGATATGAATGTTTGATTAAGTGAACACCAAATCCTATGGAAATGAAGTACCTGGGTTTGGAGGTGTCATATTTACCACTTATTCAAAACACCAACAACTTCCAATACAAAGCAACTTATTGGTTAGAGAGAATAAGCACATATAAGTCAAAACATCCTTTATTAGATTTTCAAAGAAGAAGAAGACTAGTTCATCAAGGGTAAGACTCTTGTCCTATATTCTTCTATCTCTACCATGATAGCTTAATAGAGAAGCGATGATCATGTATGCTAATAACATATAAGAATTGAATAAGCAATGGACTTAAGACGAATAAGTCATAAATAAGTAACTTGAACCTAAATAGGTTATAAACTTATGAAGAACTTATGATGAGCTTGTCATAGGTTTGCCATATGAAGTTAGTATGTTTGATATGATGTGAGAATGTTGATTAAAGGACTTAAATCTATAATAAGTCACAAGGAATGAAAACTCGTAGTTTATAAGTTATTAAGTCATGAACTTATGAAGAATAAGCCAAAACATAGCTTGGAAATAAGTTGATGTAATATGTAGTTTGAAATGTTCATATGATGGTTAGAATCCATTTAGAACAATGATCAAATCGTTAGTAATAAAGTTTCGCCGAAATTCACATGATTGGACGATAATCGTCGAATTCGTGAAATTCTCGGAATGGAAGTTGAATTTTTTGTTTGAAATCGGAAACATTGGTTTTCGATGGAGACAAGTCATATTTGGTATTATAGAGTTGCAGACACGAAAATGACCAGATTCCAACTTAGAACGAAGAAAGGAGCGTTGAACGTTCACGAACGTTTATCGTTTTCGTTAAAAATGAACTAATAGGTGAATTTTTAGAAAATGAAGTTAAATAGATAAAATTCTTACATGAACGCGTAGAGTATGCAATTTGTGAACCGTAGGCTCTTAAACGAGCCAATTCGGACTTATAATGAAGAAGTTACGAGTCTGGGAAGTTCGTAAAATTAAAAGTCTGTAAAAATTTTCTAGTGCACAGAGTTGGCGCCACGGCGCCAACCCAAGGTATAGTAGTGGCGTTGCGGCGCCATATACAGTGCACGTACCTACTAAAGTTTCACGACGCAGCACGAGATATAACTCTTAGACTCGCGTCACAGCGCCGAGTCCGGTCCTTAGCCACTAAAGAGTGGCACCGCAGCGCGGCATAGAGAAGGAAAGGTGGCGCCGCAGCGCCAGCCCTAGGGTTTTAACAAAGAAAGAAGTTTACAAGTATGAAATGAATGGTAACTCATTAGTAATGGACTAAGAAACTTACTGAAGCATTGTAAGGTATTGTTAAACCTTAATTATGTTAACTAAAGGTTGAGGATAAGTAATCAAACATGAACTTAATGTGAAGATAAGAACGACGTAACAAAAAGCCGAAACCAATAATAACAAATCTAAGTCATAATTAGATTGAGAAGAAGGGTAAGATTTATTAGGAACCATGTATGTTAATTCATGACCTAATATGTTATGTGATGTTATCATTTATTGTAGAGACTTAAAGACTTAATCGAGAATGTGTTATAACTGTAGCAGACGCTAAAGGAAAGTATTCTAACCCTTGTTCCAGTTAAATCTGGACAAGCTTTGTAATTCATGTATTCTTACACATGAAGTATTGTATGATGAAGTCCAAGCCAACTCTTTCGGCTAGACTTATATTATGTTTCTATCGAAGCATGGTCAATGTTTACCAAGTTATATTGGTGTTGTTTTCAAACGAAGACTTGGTATGCTAAAAATGTTTTGTCATCAAACGACAGGCACGTGAGGTTGCCAAAACTTAAACGTAGATACGTTTAATGAATGTAGTGTTTATCAACATAAAGTACTATAGAATGATCACCTAGACGTGCTCGTAAGAAATGTCGAACTTATGGACTTAGTGTCGGGATGTCCTTTTCAAAAGAACTTATGAAATGCTCAAGGTCTTGGACCAAAATTGATGTTTTACTGAATATTGTTGTTGTAAAACGTTTTAAAGGAAAAGAAGTGCTATTTTGAATTATCGATAGTACTTCATAACTATTGTTCAGTTATTGAAGATATACTATTCCTATGTTTCAGACATGTTGTTTATTAGAATTGTTGTACTTGTTGAGCTAGTTATGCTCACTCTTGTTTAAACCATATAAACACAGCTAAGATCGAACGGACCGAAGGCTCCGACAAGGATAAAGGCAAGGCGAGGACGAACCCATAGAATACTTATGTAATAGTATATGGTGAATGATTTGTATATATTTGATATTATGACAAGAACAAATGTAATGGTTATAAAGAACCTGGGGGAATGTTAATATTATTTTGATTATATAGAAGACATTCGTTCCTTTGAGATTTTTTTAATTGAATGTATGTGTGAATGGTAGTACCGTGTAGCACCATCTGTCGGGTTGGAAGATACCCGAATTTGGGGGCGTCACAGGTTGGTATCAAAGCATTAGGTTATAAAATTTAAGGGGGAATTAAAACCTTAAATCATAAACTTAAGAGAAGTCAAAGAAGTAAAAGAAGAAAATAACCTTATAAAAATGCATTATGAATATGTTATGTGTTTTTATATTCTACTGACGTGTACTAATCAACTTAATTGTTTTGTGTAGATGTCAGGAGTAAATAAAATGCATTTAGATGGACAGACAGTTAGTGAGGAATCGGTTAACCAATATAGAGGTTATACCTAATCCCATAGTAGAAGAGCCTGAGATAGTTGTCATTGAGTCTAGAGACTCAGAGGATCCTGATCTCATGTCCGTGTTCGACGACATGATAGAAAAGGAGTGGAGGTAGGTGTCCTTCCAAACCGGTAGCTATAACAGTAGAGATCGATCTTGGGAGGAGTCAATAATGTCATTATTTATGTCAGTGTTGGATAGAATATCCATTACTGTCAGGAGGTTAAGAAGCTGAAGGTAGAGCTCACAGGCTGTTATAGAGGACAAGACGGACGTGGAGTCCATGTGGGAACAAGAACACGATGAGAGGATTTTGGCCGAGGACAAAGTCGTGAGCTAAATATCAGGTTTTTGAGCTCAAGGCGGAGCTTAAGACCCAAACAACATAAGATATGGAGAATGTCCTATATTCATAGGAGTTCTCATACAAATTTCCAGCAGCAGGTAGCTGGTTATCCGTAGAGGCAGGGCAGACACGACATACTATTAGTCGTTGATATTATTGTCGATCTTTCCAAGGCAGATTTTGATAATGCCTTGAGACAGATGTAATCTTTTAGTGGATAGAGTAGTTAGGTATTGTAAATATTTTGTACTTAGTAGTGACATAAAGCCTTTTTTTGTATAACAAAGGTTAGTCTTTTGTAAATCCCAATTTTTGGAAGCAATAGCGAGAAGTAATGTAATCAGCTTAGGCTATGTAATGTAAACGATGTAGTATTATACTACAATAAATGATGAATATAAGCCTTTTTATAGAACATAATGACCAATGCATAATTGAAGTTATTGTTTTAATATCTAATAATAACTAATTAATAAGAAATGAATAATAACGAAATGTGTTGTTTATTGTATTAGTAAAATGCCGCCCAGAAGAAGTGTTCAACGTAACCAAGGAGCTAATGTAAATCAACCAGAGGGAGCTCGTGTAACCCTATACAGCAGTTTGTTCATTTTTTATCATCCGCATTTAATAGAAATGGGGCTAATATCCCTGTAAATCTGGGAGTAGCACGGGCTACTGCATTTAAGGATTTTAAGAGTGTTGGTCTGCGGAGTTCAAAGGATCTATGGACCCTATCGAAGCCCAAACGTGGGTAAAGGAAATCGAGAAGGCATTTGTGATAGAAAATATCGACGAGGCCCAGAAGGTTGCCTTTGCGACCTATATGATTAGGGAGATGCCAACTTTTGGTGGGAAGCCAATTAGGCTAGGGCCGGGATCGAGAATCTAACGTGGGTGAGGTTCAAGGAGATATCTTTGAGAACTACTTTCCCACGAGTATGCAGGGAAGGATGGAGATGCGGGTTTCTTGAATTGAAATAAGGGGACATGACGGTTCCCCAATACGCCGCCACGTTTCATGAACTGGCAAGGTTCGCTCCATACCAAGTGGATACCGAGGTTAGGAAGGGCGCGATGGTTCGAGCAAGGGTTGAAAACCCTGGCTCTATAATCGTATTTCTGTGTTCCAGAGTACTTCATTTGGGACCATTTTAGAGAAGGCGATAATCGCCGAAGGTGGTAGCGAGGCATTGAGCCAGTACCAAAGATAAGAAGAATAAGGGGAAGTGGATGGGGGGAGTGAAGGTCGTAGGAGCTAGCGGGTAGTGGCGAGGGATAGAAGAGGAAAACGTCAGCTCTGGGAATACCGGAAGTGAAGCTAAGAGACCCAAAGAGGAGGATGGAGGCCTGAAAGACCTGTGGGAGACTCACTTAGGAGTCTATCTCAAGGGAAAGGCCATATGCTACAACTTTGGACAGGAAGGGCACATCTCGCTTAATTGTCCAAGTCCGAAAAAAGAATCATGGATGCTTGTATATGGGTCAACTGACCCACATGGCAAAGAATTGCCCAAAGAAGGGGAACGGACGGGAACTGGGGCACTAATGGCGGTAAGTTAGCTATTAGTGGCTCCAACACAGCCCGGTATGCGATGGGCCGTACCTTTAACATTATAGTCCAAGATGCAGTTGCATCAGGGGAGTTGTCGCAGGTATTATTTCGATCAACGACATCAATGCTTACGTGCTGTTTGATTCGGGTGCTACTTGTTCGTTTATAAAATGTGATTTTCCTAGAAGATTAGGATTACTTCCCGAAAAATTGCCTATACCTTTAAATATTAAGGTAGCATACAAAGAAATAATTTCTGTTGAAGATGTTCATAGGAGTTGTTGCATAGATATACGGGGTTATAAATTATCGGTATATTTGATACCGATAAAGTTAGGTGAATTTGATGTAATTCTCGGAATGGATTGGTTAGTTAACCATGGGGAAATTATAGATTTTTAGAAGAAATGTGTGAACCTTAGAATGTTAAAACAATCACATGTAGTATTTTACGGGAATAGATCGCCGGGACGTTCGTGTTGTCTAACCATGACACAAACTAGGAAGTTATTGAGTAAGGGATATGTAGGTTATCTGTGTCATGTTGTAGATACCTAGAGAGTGGTAGCAACCATGGAACAAATACCTATAGTTAGAGATTTTGCTGATGTATTTTTGAGTGAATTGTCGGGTCTTCCACTGGATAGGGAAACTGAGTTTGTAATAGACATCGTATCAGGAGCGACATCAGTTTCTAGGGCACCATATCGTATGGCGCCAGTGGAAATGAAGGAGTTGATGGTGCAGTTACAAGAACTGTTGGACAAGAAGTACATTCAACCGAGTGTTTCGCCATGGGGAGCACCGATACTATTTGTCAAGAAGAAGGACGAATCGTTAAGACATTGTATCGACTACCGAGATTTGAACAAGTCAACAATAAAGAATAAATACTCATTGCCCAGGATCGATGATCTCTTTGATCAGTTGAAAGGGGCTAAGTATTTTTCTAAAATAGATTTAAGAATGAGGTATCATCAGTTAAAGGTTAGGAAGGAGGATGTACGAAAGACAGCATTCAGGACTCGTTATGGTCATTAAGAATTTCTAGTGATATCATTTGGGTTGACTAATGCACCACCTACATTTATGGATATGATGAACAGAGTGTTCAAACAATATTTAGACAAGTACGTTGTGGTGTTTATCGATGATATTCTAGTCTATTTTAAGACTCTAGAAGATCATGACGAACACCTAAGATTAGTGTTGGAAACACTAAGGAAGGAGAAGTTGTATGCGAAGTTCACTAAGTGTGAATTTTGGCTAGAAAAATTACAATTTTTAGTCATGTCATTGACCACGAGAGGATTTCAGTAGATCCAGCAAAGGTAGAAGCCATGATAAATTGGGAACAACCAAAAACGACGACTGAGGTGTGGAGTTTCCTAGGGTTAGCAGGTTACTATAGGAGATTCATCCAGGATTTTTCTAAGATAGCTACTCCATTGACTAACTTGACAAGGAAGACGATGAAATATGCATGGACTGATAAGTGCGAGGACAGTTTTCAAGAACTAAAGAAGAGATTGAGTGAAGCGCCTATTTTGTCATTACCCGATGACACATGAAATTTGTAGTTTATAGCGATGCTTCACATAGAGGACTTGGTTGCGTGCTCATGAAGCATGGCAAGGTCATTACGTATGGATCAAGGTAGTTGAAGGATTATGAGAAAGTTTACCCTACTCATGATCTTGAACTGGCCGCTATAGTTTTTGCCTTAAAGATATGGAGAAATTATCTTTACGGGGAAAAATTTGAGATATACACAGACCACAAGAGTCTAAAATATATCTTCACATAGAAGGAGTTGAATATGAGACAAAGGAGATGGCTGGAGTTGATAAATGATTACGACTATGAAATCTTGTATTACACTGGGAAGGCCAATGTAGTTGCCAATGCCTTAAGTAGGAAGGGTCGGGAGAAGTTGTCTTTGTTAACGGCTCATACTAAGTTAATAACAGAGATGGCTAGGATGGAATTAGAAGTGAAGTTGCCGAGTGAAGTAGGATAAATACTGTTTGCGATAGAGATGCAATCTACCATCGTAGAGAGAATCAAGGAGGTGCAACTCAAAACTGAAGAGTGTGATCGGATAAAGGAGCGGCTAACCAATGAAAAAGATACTAAGTATAGTCTTGATAATGAGGGATTATTAAGATTTGAAGGAAGAATTTGGGTTATGGATAAGACAGAATTAAAGGAGCAGGTGTTACAAGAGGCTCACAGTTCGAGGTTTTTGATTCATCCTGGTAGTACTAAGATGTATCAAGACCTTCGACAGAGTTTTTGGTGGCCAAACATGAAGAGAGAGATAACTGAGTATGTAAGTAGGTGCTTGACTTGTCAAAAAGTTAAGGCCAAACATCAACGACCAAGTGGCTTGTTACAGTCATTGGAGATTTCAGAGTGGAAGTGAGAGGATATCACCAAGCATGCGATAGACTGCACAGACAGGTTATTCCAACAAAATAATAAATAATGGAACCAGGTCATGTGTAAACGCACAGACATGATATTCCAACAGAATAATAAATAACGGAACCAGGTCTGGCGAAATTCGCACCGACAAGATGTTCCAACTGAATAATAAATAACGGAACCAGGTCATGCGTAAACGCACAGACAAGATGTTCCAACAGAATAATAAAGAATGGAATAACAGAAGAATTTCACCATGTATGCGGTACTTCGCATAGACAAGTTATTCCAACATAATGATAAAGAATGGAATAACAGAAGAATTTCACCATGTATGAGGTACTTTGCATATACGAGTTATTTCAACATAATAATAAAAAATGGAATAACAGAAGAATTTCACCAAGTATGATGTAGTCCCCACATATAGGTTATTACAACAAAATAATAAATAATGGAATAACACAAGTTCTCTTCATGAATACGAAAGAAACAATACCCCCTACCTTATAAAAAA